>PVHY01006244.1:0-76051 GCA_004024945.1 Uropsilus gracilis
AGGGAGGAAGGAAGGAAGGAAGGAAGGAAGGAAGGAAGGAAGGGAGGAAGGGAGGGAGGGAGGAAGGAAGGGAGGAGAAAGGAAGTACAGGTACCACAAGGTACCTGTCACAGATCATCAAACTTATCAAGGTGTGGAATAATGCAAATAGAGGGAAATGTCTTGAAACTAGCGATGGTCAATACTATTAAAAATGTAAACATACAAAAAGACTGTACACATCAAAGACTGTACCTTTGTGAATTTCTACATATTCATGTAACTCTACCCAGAGAGAAAAATGCATTACCATTTACTCAGAAATGCTCCATGTCCCCTTTCCATTCACCAATCCCCATTCTCCCTAAAGGTCACCACTGAAGACTCTTCTTGTTGGTCTGTTTAAGTAAACAAATATGTAAGGGAACCCTCTAGACCAAGGAATGTCAGGCATCCTTCAGGACATGGTCAGTAAGACACTAGAATCCTCACTCTAAAGCTGCAAAGTTTTGAAATCAATATAGATTCTTCTACAGTCAACTTATGGGGAAAATATCAATTCTACTGATACCTTGGCATCAGTCTTGTAAGATACTAACCTAAGGACCACTACAACAATGTGTCTGGATTGCTGATGCATAGAAACTAAGGTTTTATAAACGTCTGTTGTCTTAAGATATTGCCTCTCTGAATTTGTTACACAGAAATCAATATATAGCTAATCAATACAGACCATCTTCCAAGTTTGTACATAATGATGTTTAGAATCAGTTCAATCTTAAAGACCAGGATTATTTTTTAATTGAATTATAAAACTGCACTGTCAACAACTAAAGAATAAAGAATGACCTAGTATCCCGGGTTTTTTGTAAAAGTATATAATATTTAATACCATAGTTTCTTATAAAGCTAATGTTGGTACTGCCACTGATGATGACGATACATGAAGAAAAGATCATGGTAACCTTGGACTTTAAATATTGTACCAGACAGATGAGTGATGGAAAACGAATTAAAAACAACGCAATATTAAACTACTTAATGCAAATTTATAAAACTATCAAAAATACATATTTTAGTTTATAGATCTATTTTTAATTTTTTTAAGATTTTTCTTTATATTCATGTATTTTATTAAAATCATGGCCATTTCTTACCTAGGACAGTTTTCAAAATAGTTTTCTTTTGTAATGCAATACAATGAGCATCACGTTAAAGCAATGTGAATAGGGCTTTTATGATTTGAAAATATAATTTCTAAACATTAATACTATTTCCCTTCACAAAGACTTTTATTATTTTTATTCATGATATTTAACAGATTGAACCAAAATTAGGAAAAGCGGAACAAAGTATTTGAGAAAGTGACATTTTCCAAGAATGTGCATGTATAAGTGAAACACAAAATAGCAAAGACATTTTAAATCTACCACAAATTGCAAGAAGCATGGAAACACTTATTTTTAAATGGAAAAAAGCTGCACGACCTTCAACATGTGTTACTGAATCTAATCCTTTAAATATAAGAGGAAAAATTTTGATAGTATTACATTATTTGTATTCTTATTCAGCTCCTAAAGAACAAAAGCCAGTTGGTCACATTTTTTATTAAGTAATTAAAAAGAAAAGGAAAAGAAAATGGAAACTTAACCATATTAAAGGTTAAATTTGTGATTAGTCTAGTTAATAACATTTTTCTTCTACAAAGTTCTGAATAAACACTGGGTAATTAAACCTTCCAATACTCCCACAAGTTGAGAGAGCAGTATTAACGACAGTTTTATATAGGGAGGTAGCCAGGCAGGAAGGAGTAATACCTCCAAATAAACATAGGAGGTAATATTAGCGTGGGGATAGTAAGGATCCTAACCTCATATACCACATAAGAAGCAATCAAAGACTAATAGAGTATATTTTTAAAAATACGTTTCTATTTTTTGCATTTAGAAATATTTTGCCTTACAGGAGATTTCAAAATAATCAGCTGGGTTTTTTTAAAGAATGAAAACTGAAGTTAGAATACAAAGAAATATGTTTAATAAATCAGACAATGAAAAGCAAATGCAATGGAAATGCAAATTATGGAAGAGATGTTATGTGGAACAAAAGTATAGCTTAACTTACATATACATTCATGAACAATACAGTTGTAGGCAATTTACATATGGATGAGTCTATTTTTCCACTATACCTATATAATTTATACACTAAAAATTACATATACGGCACTTTAAACTTAGGAAAAAGTTTGAAAGATTTTAGTTGATAGTAAAAGCAGGCAAACTACATCCAAAATCCAGCCCCACTGTTAGAGTCACTGGAACAGAGACATGGCCATTTACTTCTGCATTTTCTTTCTTTTATTTTATTATTATTATTTTTTTTTTTTTTTTTTGAGACTAGGTTTTGCTATGTTGCCTAGGGTAGTCTTAAACCCATGGACTCAAGCGATCCCTGGTCTCAGTCTCCCAGCGCTGGGTGGGTGGAGGGTGCCACCACATTTGCAATGGCTGAGCAGGATAGTTGCCAGAGACCATATGGTCTTTAACCTTTGTATTGGGCAGAAAAATTTCACTCACCATTGATCTATAATTTTTTATTTTTAGTGCATTTCATCCACTCTACACATATTTTCTAGGGAGGCTGAAAGTCTTTTACATCTGTTGTTATAGAGGAATATGAGACAGACTGAAACATAAAAATCTACAGTGATATACTACAGATTCACCAATCTAGACATTCCTCCTCTGCATTACTTATCTTCTCTCCCATGGGAACTACGTAGATGATCTCATTTCCTTCCCATTTTGTTGACGCTCTCATTTTATTCAGTTATTTAACTATTCTCCCTTCCCAGCCTTGCAACTTCTTCATGAACTCTAAGACAAATCTGTGGACTTTTTTCCCACATATTCTTCCCATAAGATACAACTCTCCCATTATCTTATCCTGTCTTTCCTGAGATTTTGTAATCCTACTCTATGTTCATCCTTCAGAAATAAAATTAGTTTATGAAGTTATAAAAATTGTTTGTGAAATGGTTTTTAGATAATGTCCAACTGCTCCATAACCACATTATTCTATTGTTACTTATGAACAACTTTTCACTGAGTTACATTTGCTATTTATCTATTTTGCGTAATTTTTAAATAAATAAAGTTGCTTATAATATTGTTTCTTATCCTTAACTGTCTATAAGATCTGTAGTGATGTCTTCATTCAACTCTTTTGATGTTGGTAATTTGTATCTTCTGTTTTTCTAGATCAGCTGTAGTAAAGATGTATAATTTTTTAAATGTTTTTAAAGAACTATCATTGGATTTAAGTGATTGTCCCTGTTGTTTTGATCAATTTTTCATTGGTTTCCAATTGCTGTGTTCTTCCTTTCTCTCATGCTAAGTAAATTTGCTTCTCCTTTTTTAGAGTGTTAAGGTGGAAGGTTTTAAAAGTTTCTTTTCAAACGAGTATTTAGTACTACAAATATCCACCTATCCCTGTTTTACATACATCCCAAATTTTTAATGTGTTCTATCTTTTGTTAAAAATCTGTACTGTTATCTTATGATGTCTGCTTGACCCATTGTTTAATTTCCAAAGAAATTAAACAGATTTTCCACAAGGACATTTGTTGCTGGTTTCTGATTTAACTGTATAGTGGCTTTACAATTAAAACATACTGTACTAATGAGCCTTGCCTCACACCAAGTACAAGATTAATCTTAGTAAATGTTCTAAAAATATCCTTAAAGAGGAGAGTTAATCTGTAACTTTAAAAGTGGGCATCTCTGAAAATTCATTCAGGTACAATAGAGTTTCATGTATTTTGAAAATTCATGTATTTTGGATAGCTGAAGATTACAGATAGTCAAGAAAAAAAAAACATACATACAATAGATAGTTCATCTTTCTAGAAGAAATAAATGTTAGGTGATCAGATCCACTACATGTGAGTAGGTTTGCAATAGAAGTTTAAGTAAGATTCTATTGATATGGAAGAGAGCATCAAGGGAATTCCAGATTAATGTAGGAAGTAAGGTAATCTCTGAAGATGAAAGACATATGAGTTTTACTATCAAGTTTTCTGACATCTGCTAAGGAAAATTTCACAGCATAGAAGAAAAATAATGTTAAAGTGTAGTCATTTATGAATAGAGCAAATATATCATGTTTTCAAGAAATGGACAAATCTTATTTCCTATAACATGAGTACAAATTTATCGGTCTCTCAAGTATCTTCACTAAATTTAAAACCCAGGAGTCTACTCACTCTCCAAGATATAAATCAACAAATATAAGAATTAAGCACTTTTTAAAAACTCTCAACTGGTTTCAATTAAAGTAATGAAATACAAGTGAAACACTCTAATTACTTTACTACATAAACTAATCTAACATGAAGTAGTATATAACTATATTATAACCAAAACCATACACATATGAAAAATGTACTTCAAAGTTATTTTATGGCCACAATATCTAAAAATAACATAACCATTTTTGTATTTATAAATTTGCTAGATTTGTACATAATACCAAGGACCGATATTAACAAAAAATTCCATTTCCAGAGTGATAATACAATCTTTTAAAATGAAATCATAATCAAATCTAGATACTGCCATCTGCACATTATCACAAATTTATAAGTACTTTTACACAACAGATCTATCTTTAAGATTCTAGATGGCAATGACTATGTTTTGTTTATTGTTAAATGGTAAACACAGCACTATCTGTGGAAAGACTCAATTAGATATTAATCAAAGAATCAACCGACGTTAACTACCTGTTATCAACTATTTTGTATGATACTATGATGGTGGATACAAGTCATTAAACATCTAGCCGGGCACGGTGGCTTGTGCCTGTAAGCTTCAGCCTATGAAGCGGCTGGGGCTAGGGATAGCGGTCTGAGTCCTGCTCCGTGCAACACAGACCTAGTCCCAAAAAATAGCTGGGCGTGGTGGCACGCGCCTGTAATCCCAACTAGCTGGGAAGCTGAGGCTGGGGATCACTTGAGTTTGTGGTACCCTGGGCAACATGAGCCTAAGGTTCCATGGGGAAAAATAGCAAGACCTAGTCTAAAAAAAAAAAAAAAAAACAAGTCATTACACATCTGTCCAAACTCATAGAAGGTGCAACATGCACTTAGGTAAAAAGGCAATGTAGGCTCATAGAGGGTGAAAAATATATCCCTCTGGTAAGAGATATTGATGGAAGAGGCAATGCTTGTGTTGGAGAAAGAGGTATATGGAAAAATCTTTGTGCCTTCTGCTCAACTTCGCTGTGAACCTAAAACTGCTCTAAAAAAATTAGGTCGACTAAAAAAAAAAAAAAAAAAAAAACACCAAAATTACGTATAAATGAATTCAAGTAAAAGGTACCTGGCATTTCTGAACTAAAGATATGATTTGGTATTCGACTTTTTGTGGAATCACCTATCTGTGACTGCTATATAGTAGTCATAATTTCATCAAAAGAACCAAGATTATTGTGCATTTGATGAAAAACACTCATTGTATAAAGATTTTACGTGCCATTTAGTCCTTACGATAATTCAGTGATAGAAGTAAAATTTTAATAGAAGAAAACCTATCTTTAGGTCAAGCACAGTGGCTTGTGCCTGTAAGCTTCAGCCTATGAAGTGGCAGGGGCTAGGGATCACAGTTCCAGTCCCGCCTGGGGCCTGTAGCAAGACCTAGTTCCCAAAAAATAGCTGGGCGTGGTGGTACTCGCCTGTAATCCCAGCTACCTGGGAAGCTGGGGCTGGGGATTGCTTGAGTCTATGGTACCCCGGGCAACGTGAGCCTGCGGTTCCACGGGCAAAAATAGCGAGACCTAGTCTCAAAAAAAAAAAAAAAAAAAAAAAAAAAAAAAAAAAAAAAAAAAAAAAAAAAAAAAAAAAAAAAGCCTATCTTTAAAACAAAAGTGATTTCTCATAATTTTTTTTCAATATTCAGCAAAAAAATTACCATGAGAAATGTTTTCATCAGTAGCAAAGATTTCAAATATTTGCTATTGTAGGTTGCTGATATTTATTTACTTATAGGAAAGTGATTTACAGATACAGAAGAGATAAAAATGTTTGAAAGCTGCAACTTAACCTTTATTAATATCAGGTTTTCAAAATAATTAAAAGGACAAGTTTGTCTCTGATATTCATAAAATAGGTATTATAATTAGCTATAAAAGCGGTATAACATATTCTTAGAGTGTAATCATTTGGGATGAAAATCTCATTTTGTAAATTCTTACATTTAAAAAGAGCAAATTATTTCTGATAAGTCAAAATATTATCCACTCACTGTTTTATAATTTTAGAAGATACATGACTTTAGTAGGTGTATTAGAAACTCTAGTTTAACTTTTATTACATCCTTTTCATAGACAATCTTTTCCAAAAATGTTAAAAAACCAGTAACAGGACACAGAAAAGCAGAGGCAAAAAAATACTTAACTTACTTACTAAGAAATATATTATAAAAGTTTTATAAAAAACATACAATTAGTTGAGTTATGAAACAAAGCAATATATACTAAAATAATACATTAAGGAACATTTATGCATTATCTTGCTTGTATTTATTTCCTGAAAAAGCAAATCAATATAAGTGCTTAACTGTTAGGATTCTTAGAAAAATACCATAGGGATTAAAAATATATACTGTATATAGTACTCTACATATAGAATTATTTTTGCATATCAACAAGTATGTACAATCCTAGTCCAACTGAAAAGCAAGGGATACTTGAAACGAGAACATGAAGTCTGGTTGACTTCACAAAAAGATGCTGTTACACCAACTCTGCCAAGAAGCACAGAAAACAAATATACTACACTGGGTAAAAGCATACATGTTCTTATTACTCCAAAATTTTGTATCATTCCGCATGAAATATACATACAACATACAACAAAATAAATATAAACCTATTAGATAAATCCATGAAAACAACAGATCATCACAGGATGAGATATTCTAAGCAATGCAGAAAAGCAAAAGTTAACAGGTTATTTGTAATCTACTTGTCAAAATCAAGAAATATAAATGTGAACCAAGAGATGTTTTAAAAAGGAAAAGTACACCAATCTATTCAATTATTTCCTTTCTTAACACTGAAAATGAAAAAAAGATAAAGTTCAAATAGTTTTTTTTAGAGGACAATTATATTGTTCTAAATCAATTCTAATTTGATTCATTGTTAAAGTACATGAAAATCAATATTTGTACAGCATAAAGTATGTTTGACAATTGGAAGGAATATTTATATTCAGATTGGCTGTTTCTATAGTCCGTAATATGTGATAAATTGACATCACTTATTTCCCTTTCATATGGTATCAGATTTAGAAAAACTCAGATACTCCCCATAATATATTAAATTAGTATACATTATAAATTAAAGTATAACAACACCAAATGCTTAATAGGTCAAAACATAAGTAGTTTTTCCAGTATTATTATCTAACAGTATTATTATCATAAAAGATTACTTTCCATAGGAGCTGGAAGAAAAAGATTTGGTTTTTTTTTTTTTTGGCTACTTTTGTTAAGGTAGTGGAATAGGATAGGGAAATCAAGTGGGCATCAAACAACAAAGTAAGCATTGTATAATACAAATATGATCTTTATTTTGAATAATTTTGAAATAATATATTAGAAAGGAAAGTATACAACTGTCTTCTCCACTGATTAAAACAATTTATAGACATATGTACTGAACAAAAAAATCAATTATACGTAACTAACTTTCAAAGTTAGTAAGTCAAATAATCCTCACTTAGAGTTCTCAAATAAAACTACAAGAATGGTCACAGATGCGATGCAAAAGTGTAACTACAAAATGTAAAGCACAAGGGCTATATTGAAGCAATCTGTAACCACAGCTTAACCACAGCAAGATGTGAATTTCTGATATAACCATATAAGAAATTTTTTATTTTATTATGAGAAATAAAAATATTTATTGAGCTATATCAAGAAAACTAGGAACACACTACCTTTAAAAGTTAAAACTATTTCTAAAGATGACCTAAGACTGCCAAAATGAATCTCTCTACCTGAAAGAAACCATGAATTTATTTATATTATAAAACAACAAGTACAAGTAATTTTTTTCAAGAATTATCTTAGAGGTATTTAAGAGGATTAGTAAAGGGCTGGAACTGGAGACACAAGTCAGCAGCACAGAAACAAGAACACTCTAAACAGAATATATAAAATACAAGGTCAATGTATTTCTCCTTTTATTGTATTAAAAAAACCCTTATTTTGAAAGCAGTTTTTATAGAATGTATTCCTTTCATTTCCAAAATGTATAATAAAAGAAGACAGAAATTTCATGACACATAAATGGAATGATACAAAGTTTTAGAGGAATTAAAGTGAAACATCTCTTAGGTTCTAGCCCTAGTTGGATTAAGCTAAAAATGGAAATTGGAAATTCCCAGGTTGACTTCCAAGATTAAGCAATTTAATATCTGTTTGATACTAGAAAAATGTCTAGACTTCACTCTAAAAAGCATACTTTAAGATCTAAGTTCTCCTAAGAAATGAGCAGAATCAAAGCTAAAAAAACTTCTTTATATTTCAACCTAAAATTTTAAACTAAAGGAGAAGCTTTAAAAAAAAAAAAAAAAAAGCCTACCTCGGGCAAGCCTCAGTTCACTGGATCTATGTCACATTGATTTATAACAGTTATTTCTTGGGGAAAAAAAGCACACACAGATGCAAACAATTACTCTATTTTTGTAGGCAACAAGTGAGGTGGGTGGTAACTGAGAAATTTTTTTAAAATCCTGTCACAATATTCTGCTTTTTCTTAAGAAACCCTCCTCACACAACAAACGTTTGCCACATCAGAGAATTTCCAGGGCCTGAAGCACCACTTTGATTCCAGACCGCTGCAGGCATTAGCAGGAGGTAATTAGGGTAAAAAGTTCAGCCCCAGTTCCATGTCTAGAGTCCTGCCAGAAATAAATTTCCTCTCTATTCACTGGTTTCTACTGTACTCTCCCTAAGAATCATATTGAAAACACATTTATCTTTGTAGAATTTGTTCCTCTTCTAATTAATGTATGGTGTTTACAGTGTTTAATAATTTAAAACGGCCCCAAGCCCAGCAGCACTGTCTTTCATAGTGGAGGGGTGCATTATCATTTTTCTATATTGCTGCTTCATTTGACAAGTGACTCACAGAAGTGTGCATTCAGCTGTTTTCATCAAACTACACGGTCATCATAAACTTGTGCTTTATTTCCTTGTTTAAGAATGGTGCATGAACAAAAACTGACAAATAGATGCATTCAGAATGTGTTCTTTGAAATATTTCAAGGAAATAAAAAAGACTAATTAGAAAATAGAATTTAAAATAAAATAGGAAATGTTACTTCACAATATATAGATTTATTATTGTACTTCCTAGTCTCCACATAGAAAAACATGTACTGCTATTCTTTTTCTGAGCTGGCATATTTAAATTTGAGACAGAAAACTAAATCTATCACACATTTAAATAGTTATTAGATTTTTTTTTAAAACTCCAATGGTATACTCAATATAATGCCTTTCATTACTCTCACAGGCCCATTAACTGACAACCCATACCAGGAGGCTCTAATTAATATGCCAGTTATCACACAAAAACTGTTTTAAAACCTTCGGATACTTGTTTGAAAAACAACATGTTAATAAAATTATTTGAATGCCAAGAAAACCACTTGTTACAATAATTGTTTTTAACAAAGGATAAGATCGGTTAACATTAAAATGTAACATTTAAGACTTTTAAAAACTATAAACGAAAAATACCTGCCTCAAGGAAATTAAATTGGTTGTGATAACTACCTTAAGAAGGCCAGAACATTTATTTTTTAAAATAACAATAGTGTTTATATATAAACATAAAACAATACTTTGAATAATTTGTAATTTTTTCAAGTTTTGCAGACAAGCATAAGTCCAAAAGCAGTTTTTCTACATCTTTTCAAATTATTTTCAAGTATTTGGTCCTCGACATACTAAGGTATGATTAACAGGTTTACATATAGAAATAATAAAGAAAATTATGGTCCATTGTACCATTCTCATAGATTACAAGACCAAGAAAATTACAGCACTAGAAAAGTTAATCGATGAATTTCTCCCTTCACTTCACTAAGTGTGATCTTATTCAGGATTCCATTTTTCATTTTCTCTCCTTCATAATCTAGATGGCATTAAGGATTTCTGCCACTTCCAAGGGAGGTTTTGCTTGGTAATATCAGACAATTTTAAATAACCTAATTTATAACCCAGGAATTTCACTCCCCAGTATGTATTCTAAACAAACATACACCAATAAGTATACAAACACAGAACATAAATGTCCACATCAGTACTATTTACAATATCCCAACGCAGAAAATTATTCCATTTTCTATCAACCAATCTGTAACATTGCCCACTTCAACATAATCTGTTTTTACCCATCATTATCACCATACATATAGTTCCCTTATTTATTTCTCTTTCCATGATAAAAAGTCACCTCAATAATCGCACAGATTTATGTCTCCAAGTTTCCCATTCACGGGCCTGCTGACTTTATAAGGCTGGGTGGTCTGATATTTACAGCATCCCTGACTCTACCCAGTAGATAACCAGTAACACCTTCCCTGACCCAGGCAGTGACAAACTAAAGTATCCTCAGGCACTACACCAAGTGTCCCCTGGAAATCAAATCACCCTTTGCTTCCTCTCAGTTACAAACTAGTGCCTTGGATTACCCAGACACTGTAAGCTGCAATACTTGCTGAAGGGATTTAAATTTTCTTCTTACATTAAAAGGGTAATAAAACCATTCAAATGAGCATTTCTTTGAATGCTTCCTAAACAGCAGCATAGCTAATCTATAGCAAACATTTTAAAATTATACACACAAATATGATTTGCCCAGTAGCTAGCAAAGATTTCATATATTTCACTGAGGTGTGTAATTTACTGTGAATTACATCAACATAGTCTTTGATTAGGACATTTAAATTTTACTGGAGAAAATTACCTTCCTCAAATCACAGTATTTGATGCAGGAAAATCATCAAATAATACAACTAGTGAAACTTAGCAAGATTTTATTAAGGCTAAATACCATGTTGGTCAAATCAAAATAGTTCCTAGCATGAAAAAAAAATGTAGAACAATACTTAATTTGGAAACTGTCATGTTCTCCACAATGAATTCATTTCCATCATCAACTTTAACTTTAGGAAAATCACAGTACAACAGTGATCTCTTTTAAGGCTTATTCACTGCACACATATCCTGTTCACCAGAAGTAGAATGAGCGTGCCTGTAAGGAATTCCACAAAGTCAGAATCTATGCAGATGTTCTTTCCCTCTTGGTTTTCCTTTAATTTGCAAATCTTGTAATCTAAGCCTGAAGTTGACTGAACCAACATTTAAACCAGAATAGCAGTATCAGCCAAAAACTCAATCTGTTTTCTATTTATATGTCAAGACTGCATCCTTTTTGGTGGCTGAAAAAACTGTTGTTTTGAAATGATTACACAGAGAAACTGCAAACCTCTTAGTAGTTTTATAAAGTTGGTCAAGAAGGAAAGGTTTACTTTTATAAGTTTTTAGTTTAAAACTTAGAGCAGAAGAAAACAACTTTACTTTTAAAACTCCCATCTTTGTTTTTACATCATACTAAAGTCACCTTAAACTACATGACTGCAAAGAATCTTCCCTACAAAACCTTACTACTATTCAAAGAGACTTATGATAGAAATGTACTGCTTCTGCTGAGTGCCGGGAGGGGCAGCAGGGATGCATTATAAAGGAGCATGAGAAAACTATTGTGCTGGATAAGCTCATTATCTTGATTGGAATGATGGTTTCATGGGTATACACATATGTCAAAGTTTATCATAGTATATACTTACATATGTGCAACTTATGATGCTTCAATTATATCTCAATAAAGATATAAATATATGAATGAGATAAATTTCTTTGAAGAATATAAACAAATTACCATTTTCCAATGAAAGTAAAAAACTACTCATCAGAGATATCAGAGATATCAGATATATGCAGTATACTGGGTTAGGTCATGATGCTGACAAACCTGTATGACAATCACTGATTGAACTGGGACCCAGTCATATTTCTCAGACAGGCAAGGCAAATTAATGTGTGTGTGTGTGTGTGTGTAGTTTGTTCATTTGTCATGCATATATGAAAATGAAAACAAATTTCCTTGATCTTATCCTTCATCTTTCTGTCGCTAATAATGTGAGGTGCAATGAATATGAACCTGACACTATACTAGTTATCTGAAAATAATGCCTATTTAACTCTCATAAGAACAAAGGGAAGTTGTGGTGCATGAACACTACTGTATAATTAAGGATCTGAGCTTGAAAACTACTGAATTAGTAGAAAACTACTGATTTAGTCTAGTTAATACAGCTGCTAGCAATCCACATCTACATCCATGTCACTCCAAAATATGTATTTAGTACTCTGCATTTTCAACTATGAATGTAAAACAGTGAATGACTATTATAGAATACCAACCTTAGTCTAAATGCACATAAAAGATCACTCTAAGACTCAAAATGAAAATGAGATTCTCACATATCACTACAAGTAGTTACTATTACACTACCACTACAAAAGTTACCAAAGAAAGTCCAAGGTTATCCAGATCATAATGCAAAGATTTGTTTTAATTTTGGTTTCTCCTTTATATCATGTAGACCACTATTCTACCATGATCCTTTCCTTATGCCAGATTTTCAGGGCTCCTGTAAAATTTCCTAGGTAATAGCTGAGGAGATGTGAATCTATAGGATCTGTAAATGTAACAAAGAAAGAAAAATGCGGGTCCAGGTAAAGCCTGCAGTCACAAAGTCCAAATGTACACCTTTGTAGACCAAAGTAAGATTAGAGCAACACAGTTCAACAGAAATTTAAAATGAATCACACAAACAACTTTATTTTTTCCAGTAGCCCCATTAGAAAAAAAGTGAAATTAGTTTTAATCAGATAGAAATATATCAAAATCAATGGAGCCCTTGTACAACAGATCACTTTGAAGCACTGCTATATAAAACATATACTAAAAAGACAGGCGATACGATCCCCCATTAATAAAATTTGTGGTTAATTTTTAATTCTCAATTTGTTTAGATTGAAGCATCAAACTTTTCATTTCATAAATAATTTTTTTACTCTACCAGCATTCTCTGACACAAAACCTTACAGAGCTGACTTGAGATCCTTCGATTCAGTAATAGCAAGTGGTGGGGTATTTTAAGCTTTCAACTCTTTGCATTTATGGTATTTTTTAACTATATATATATATATACACACACACATATATAAATGGCATATATAAGTATATGTGTATATGTGTATATATATTTACCTCACATGTATACATATATAAATATGGCCTGCGAGATCATGGAAAAACATATTGGTATTTGCCTCTGGTATCAAATACCAGAGGCATTTGGAGAGAGAACGGAAGTTCTGCCCCCTTCCCCAAATATCTTGGCCTATCTCTCTTTCATCTGGATGTTCATCTGTACCCTTTAACATATCCTTTTATAATAAACTAATGAGTCCAAACATGAGATATTTCCCTGAGTTGTTTGATATGCTTCAGTTAACTGAACCCAAGGGAAAGGTCATAGGTACCTCTGAATAGTACAGGTTTAATAACCTGAGCTTGAAACAAGTGGCCCCACTTCAATAAGGTAAGAATGTGGGGCTTGTAGGACTGAGCACTTAACCTGTAAAATTGGATGCTGTATCTGGGTAGATAGTGTTAGAATTAAGTTGAAATGCAGGACACCCAAATGTCATGGAGAACTGTTTGTTATAGGGAAAAATCACATGTTTTGCACATTGAAGTATTCTCTATGAAAGTAAAAAAGACACACTGGGAAGAAAAACATAATATGTATCATTCCTCAGACAAGAAGGGAAAAGCTGTAGGTTATCCAATTTTGAGGGATAATTTGGAAAATCAGGTGGCACTATAATCACTGTCAAATAAAAATATATAATAAAGGCAAAGATATTACTAAATGTGAAAACATGTATTTTTGTTAATGTGTATTTCCAGCTAACTCTAAATCCCCAAATACCTTCAAATAATAAAGCACATCTACAAAGTCACCCCTAAATCATACTACAGCATAACTGAAACACCAATACTTTAAATAAATTGTAAGTAGGAGGATCATATATATTCAGAGCCTGCTCCTGAGCTGCTATCAAGCTTAAGCACATAGGATTTAGAGCCAGAAAAAAAGGATTTTCACCCTGATTAGGGAAATGCTAAAAACATGCCTGAAATGAATGGATCAAAACATCAGCTACTAAGGAATCCAAAGTATGGGAATGAGAACCTGTTTGAAGGACCAGAGACGCCAGTCAGGGAAAGCATCAGAGAGGAATCACATCCAACACAGAATGGGTACTAGAGTACTTCGTGATAAAAGAAGAAAACAGTTGAAGGTACGTTTTTTTTTTTGAGACTAGGTCTCGCTATTTTTGCCCTTGGAACCATAGGCTCTCGTTGCCCGGGGTACCACGGACTCAAGCAATCCCCAGCCTCAGCTTCCCAGGTAGCTGGGATGACAGGCGTGCGCCACCATGCCCAGCTATTTTTTTGGAACTAGGTCTCGCTACGGGCCCCAGGCGGGACTCGAACCGCCATCCCTAGCCCCAGCTGCTTCACAGGCTAAGCTTACAGGCACGAGCCACCGTGCCCGGCCTAAGGTACAAGTCTTAAATATAACCAAAAATCACCAGTCCAAAGTGTCCTATATTACAGAAGTCCTAGTCAGACACCTAAAAACCATGTAAGATACTGGGTATTTTAGTATGCTGACCCATCTTATTAAACACCTCTGTGTCACTATGACAGAACTCAGCATGAAAAAGACATATCAAAGATATAAAAGCCCATTACTGACAACAATAAAGAGAGTCACATACAGAGTGCTAAAAGGAAATGCAAAACACCTACAGACCTGAAAAACACTAAAGAGAAGGGCAAGTAGAAGACTTAGCACTTGAAGGAAAGGTAAGGAACTGCAGGAAAAGCCCTGTATTTGAGCAATAAAGACTAGAAGAATGGCACAAATTTCTATTTCTACAAAAATATACCCAGCCCAAATTGTAGCTTCATTACAAACATTACAGGACAAAAACTGAATATCCTGAGAGAGCTCTACCCTGTTTTATCACAAAAAGAAATGTCACATACCTATCATCCCAGTCTTTTTTGTTTTAATACAATCTGCATTTATTTTATGCAAGAGTTAAAATAAAGTCTCTTTAGTAACATTTAAACCATAAAATTCTGCTTAACTTCCACCTAAATTACTACTCTTGAGGAAAACAGCTACCAAATACCAGTGTCAATGACTTCTTCCAATTAAAGATGAGCTTTATGGCAGTTTGTAACAGAAATACAGTATTAATACTACTTGTAACTACTTGTATTACATTTAATGAAGAGTACTGGTTTTAAAATTAAGCCTTTACTCATATTTGTCCATCAATTATTTTGCTTTCATCAAGATAAATTTAATAGTCATTTTATGACTTTCATGTTTTTTTGGTTACTGCCAAATTTTCCTTTTTTCTGATTATTAAGCCCAATGTTGGAAATAAGGTCACTGAGTGCCTATTTTCAAGCCATAAACTGAAATAAAGAAACTGCCTCACTTTTACAAAAATTTCCGACCACAAATGAATACATAATGGAAGTCTGCACAAAAGTTTATCTCTAGCATCACATCACATGACCATCTTTCCACTTACAATAGTCTCTGATTGGAAAGATCACATCTCCATTCCACATGTGTGTGTGATGAGATAGTATATTGTAATTAAACATTCTTCAAGGTCTGCAGTCAACTGTTGAATAATGTTATTCTATTATTATAATACCCGACAAGATCCTAACCACAACAGCTACATTCTGGGAACTGTTAAGCATGTAATACACAATGAACTTTGTTTTCCTAAGACAGTGTATATTCCTTAGTATAATGTCCATATGCCCTGCCTCTTTCAAATTATTACACAAGGAGATGACTTAATCCCTGGATCAGTAGCACCATAAACATTACCCTGTTACAAGACCTTAAATGGCTTATCTGGAATGATTATGGAATAGGCTCTCACTAATACAAATACCAAGAAAGAAATACCACTAGAATATCAAAATAAATGACATTTTGATGATTGTTGTGGATGCAATAAGAGGCAGTATTTAAAACTGTGGGCTAAGTACATGTTTATATGCAAAACATAAAATATGAGGATAAGCTAGTACTATCTCCACAGCAACTTCCCCCTTCTCTGAAAAGACATTATAAATTCATAAAAACAAAAACTTATACATCAAAAGTAAATTACTGACTTTTCCCGAGAACTATTTAATAAACAGTATTAACTGTGAACATAAGCAATTAACACTGGTCAAAGCACCTGGTACTCAACACAACACTGACAGGAAAATGGAAACAACAGGCACATCTTTTCTATCTCCAAATGGGGGAGAAAGGCCTAATTATCTGCACACCAGCTTTTTTTTTTTTTTTTTTTTTTTTTTGAGACTAGGTCTCACTTTGCTGCCTGAGGGATGGCGCACTCAAGCGATCCCCAGCCTCAGCCTCCCAGGTAGCTGGGATTACAGGCACCCACCATGGCACCCAGCTGCTTTTTGGAGACCAGGTATGTTTGGAGACCTTGCTATGTTGCCCAGTGTAGTCCCGAACCCACAAACAAGCAATCCCAAGCCTTTTGCCTCCCAGCACTTAGACAAGAGGCATGCACCACCACGCCTAGCTGCACGACCAGCTTTAAAGAAGTTCTGAACACCCAGGTTCAACACAAATGGTTCCACATGTTGATTTTTGTCAATCAACAATCAGAAAAAATACTACTAATATTAAAGTAAATGACATTATGACTCCAGAGCAAACTTATTAAAATTCATTTAGAAAAACGTGTATTTTTTTACCTAAAGAGGTGTGATCATATACAGTGTTTTAAGTCAGTATTACCTTAACTGTTTAAAAAGTATATTTTTCAACAATTACTAAATAGAAGGAATTGTCCTTTGTACCAAGAAGGAAATAAAATAATCAACATAAAACATTCTCATTGTGTATATGACATTAGGCAGAGTCTCCAAAAAGTCACTGCATGATAGTGTGGTTTTCTGTATTGACTCAAGTCACTTTTGTTTAAATTACTCTCCAACTCTTGAGAAAAAGACACCCTCTTACACTGCCAGTGGGAATGTAAACCAGTCCAGTCACTTTGGTAAGCTGTGTGAAGGTTCTTCAAAACACTACAACTGGACCTGCCATACAATCCAGTTACTCCATCCTAAGAATCTACCCAAGGAACACAAAAACTTGATATATAACCTATTGTGGAAGACTTTGCTCTTTTGCATGTATTACAAAACTTCACATTCCTTTAAATGTAGTATATGTTGCATCTCCTTCATTAGATGTCCCCTTAATGCTTTCACAATCTCTCCATTCTTTTCTAAGTTCTCATTAGATATCATAATTACCAATTTTTTTTTTTTTTTGCAGATGTGGTGCTCCCCTTTCATTCCACATCCTCAAGTCATAGGGTCAAAAACTAGGTTTTTCATGAATTTGTGTCCTTACCTATATACTGGCATAATGCTGAGTACACAGTAAATTTTTTGCCACATCTAATAAAAAATTTACATTATAAGAAATTTGCCTTCTGCCTATGGAGTTAAACCTTTTTCCTAGAAAACAGCGATGAAGATCTAATCACATTACACCATTAGCACATTCCTCCTTTCAAAAATATACAGCAGGACTGCTGATTTCCAACCTAATATGCATTTGATCATCTTCCTTCTACAAAATGCATAATCACCTCCTCTGGCTTTCCTTTAAGCTAGGAGTTTGAGTTAACAAAATTAACTACCTGAAAAAGCAACAGTTATCTTGGGATCATTATCAGGGTCACCTTCCAAAGATGTCAAAGCTAGAAAGATCTTTCACTGACCCTAAACAACCCGCACAGACTTGTTAATTACATGGTTTCTATAAGTTACCTGCAGTTTAATATAATTGGTAAGTAGAATTATGAAATGAAGAGGTCACCACAAACCTGCAACCAAATCATTATAAGCCACTGAGAAGAATATCAATCTCATCAGATATGTGCAGAAAGTAGAAAAAAACAACTGATTTTACAGTAAAATAATCCTCCTAGTTCAACAATTCACTCACTGTCACAAATTCACCCAGCATGCAATTAAGAACTTGGGTTCAGGGCTGGGCACAGTGGCTTGTGGCTATAAGCTTCAACCTATGAAGTGGCTGGGGCTAGGGATCGCAGTTTGAGTCCTGCCTGGGGTATAGTTCCAAAAAAATAGCTGGGCGTGGTGGCACACGCCTTTAATCCCAGCTACCTGGGAAGCTGAGGCTGGGGACTGCTTGAGTCTGTGGTACCCCGGGCAACAACAGCCTGCAGTTCCACGGGCAAAAATAGCAAGACCTACTCTCAAAAAATAAAAGAACTTGGTTTCAAATCTACAGGTCCACTATGTGAATTTAGTGCCTCCATTTTCCTACCTTGCAAAATAGTAGTATCTACCTCATCATGTAGCTGTATGAAAGGAAAAGGAGAATTTCAGGTAACACCTTTGAACAGTGACAGGTACATGCTACAGGAACTACAAATACTAGTGACAGTTGATAATGATGATGATGATGATCACTGAATAGAGTAATATCTGCCCCACCTACAGAAAAAACCTGACTATATTAAAGACCACATAAACTAAAATAAAAATTCCCAATATTGACAACTTGTTAGTTCAAATCTGAATTCTACTCTTCTTATGGCTTTCTTCTGTGTCCTGCCATCACCCTACATGAGTAAAGAGTGAGTAGAGAATTAACAAAGTCTGAAACACAGAAAATCCTAAAATATGTTTTCTGCTTCCTTTACCCTTTCTTTTATACACAGTCTTATGATATCAGAGATTTTTTTAGACATCAAATTTCCTCCTTAAAAATAACAGCAAAAATTTTTAACAGCTATTCAAAGAATTTTTTTAGTTTTCCTTACCCAGAAGATCCAGTACTCTTACAAATACCAAGCAGGGGTCTTTTTTCAGCAAAGTTGTCAGTTTTTTGAGCACCTGATAAAGGACATAAAACATAAAATAAAATTCTGGTAAGTATGCTTGTATGTATCACCCAATTTCTTCATGCTCTCGAAATATTTACCACTGAAAAAAATCAGCATGACATAATTGATATAATTTAAGCACATGGCTGAAAAAAATAGTAAAACTAGAAATACATCTGTAATTCTTGTGAAAAACTGAACCAGAAATTAAAGTATCTTTTCTAATAAATTATTACCAACATCATTCTCCACAAGGTTAGAAATCTAGCCCCAACTCCAGCAACTAATTATCTATGATTAATATAATCTTGAAATCAAAATTAAAAAAGGCAGGTTAGGATAGGAAAATCATAAAATTATATCACATTCTCAAGACTGGTAAACACAAAAATTCTTTCAATAAATTGGTAAGCAAAATGGCAATGTTATTAGGAAAAAAATCTTAGTTGGATTTACTCAGACATGAGAAAACTAACTTGTAGGTTTGATTATTCACTACAGCACTGTTTGTAATAGCAAAAAGATTAAGAAAATCGGAATGTATAATGGAGTATTCACTACAGTTGTCAAGTGCGCTGTAAAAACATGAGAATCAAGATATAAAGGAAAATGGTACGTATACATTAAAAAGCAAATAGAGAATATCCTATCTTTTTTGTAACAGATGTAAAAGAAGAAAAAGGATTGATCTGTATTTAAACAGATACACAAACACACACATTCTTCGATGGTACAAAAAAAAAATCTTATACTAATTGTTACCTATGGGCTAAGGAGAGAAAAGGCAGACAACGTTTT
Organism: Uropsilus gracilis; assembly: GCA_004024945.1. Lineage (NCBI taxonomy): Eukaryota > Metazoa > Chordata > Mammalia > Eulipotyphla > Talpidae > Uropsilus > Uropsilus gracilis. The sequence goes on from PVHY01006244.1 coordinate 19,986, forward strand.
GCAGGGAAAGCAGGAAACAAAATGAGAGAGGTTATATCTAGCTAGCTAGCTACCTATCTAAGTCACCCATATATATATTAGTTTCAAATCATATAAATATATCAATTCCCTACAAAAATCTGCTTTGTTTTTAGATAAGGTAGCAAGTGCCAGAGGAGAAAATGGGTGTTTCAGTTTCTCAGATTAACTGGTGGACTTCACATAGGCATTTCACTTTACCCTTTCTGAAAATTTCAGTAAAATTACATTAAATTAACTAGAATTTATACACACACACACACACACACACAGAATATCGTGAAAATTTTTATAAATAGAAGAGTGATGACCCTGAGTAAAAGTTCAAACCAGTCATGAGGATAAACAAAACCTGAGACTCAACCTAATTTACAACCTAATTTACAATCAGGTACACCTGAGATTGGAAGGACTCAGGAAGAGGTGGAGGTATCAGAAGGTAGGATGAAGTTAAAAGAGAATTTGCTATAAAGAATTTATAAAATACTTAGCTCCTAAGACCTTTACTCTGTTAAGGCACTTACCATCCTCATTACCTACAGAAGGAAAGCCTATATTCTAGAGATGAAGACAAAAGGACAAATAGGTGAATACAAATTTTAAAATAAAAAGATGATTTACTAATAACATTAATACTAATATTGCAACAGTCCTCCCACATCCTGTAATTCCCTCTCCTACTTGTGACTCCAAAACAGTAGCAAGAGCAATTTGTCAACATAAAGCCAGGAGCTTATAAAGTGGCTTGTATGTTTCTTCGAGAATTTTATAAGTCAGTCCATGAAGAAAACCTAAAATATAATATTCAACTGGAGCTACAGTAAACAGCACAATCAAAGTACCTCACAAAAAAGTTTAAATACACAAAGCTTATAATCCGCTTTTTAGTTTGCCACTGTAGGGTAAGTCAGGCTTTTTCCTCCATTAGCCTATAGAACAAGCATCTGGGCTATTGCACCCTCCCATGATTGTGTAGTCCAGTGGGTGTGCGCATGTGTAAGTGTGCACACCTGGGCCTGGGAGAGAGGAGATAAAGAGGAGTAAAGACAAGAGTATGAGCATGCGCACAGCTAATGTCATGGGAAAAAAACTATAATTACTAGTTTTTTAAATAAAAGAAAAGGTATTTCAGCCTCTAAGTAATGCACAGATTATAAAAGAGAGCTCTTGGAACTTAAAAAGCAAGGTAGAGGTGCATAAAAAATGCTCTTTCATAAAAGGCAGAGGAGCATAACAGCAAAGGGAACAGGTACCATTTTCCCCACCACAGAACAGTTGAGTGGATCAAGAAGATGTAGTAAAAATATGCAATGAATACTACTATGCAATCAAAAAGGGAAATTCATACCATTTTCAGCAACATGGAGAGAGCTTGAGGGAATTATGCCAAGAGAAATTAATCAGAGGAGAAAGATAAATATCAGATGCTGGCACTAATAATTGGAATACAAAGTAACTAAATTAAAGTCAGATAAAGATAAGCAAGCTCAAAAACTAATCACTAAAAGCTGATTACAGAACTGAAGGGGGTGGAAGAGGTCAAAAAACAAAGAAGGAAAAAACAAAAACAAACACAGGAGTCTATGGTGGTAAGGGTGACGTTGGTAGTAGGTGTGCTATGGTAATAATACATAATGGGGATACCCCAATATAACATCAGTTAAAAAATAATTATTTAGGCCAGGCACGGTGGCTCATGCCTGTAAGCTTCAGCCTCTGAAGCGGCTGGGGCTAGGGATCGCGGTTCGAGTCCCGCCTGGGGCCCGTAGTGAGACCTAGTTCCCAAAAAAAGCTGGGCATGGTGGCACGCGCCTGTAATCCCAGCTACCTGGGAAGCTGAGGCTGAGGATTGCTTGAGTCCATGGTACCCCGGGGCAATGAGAGCCTGCGGTTCCACAGGCAAAAATAGCAAGACCTAGTCTAAAATAAAAAAAAAAAAAATTATTTAAGAAAATCTAAGACATTGTCATCTTTAAAAAAGAAAATGCTACCCTATGCTACATACGGAAGAATCTAAAAGACATTATGCTAATTGAAATGAATCAGTGACAAAAATAAAATCACTATTCCACTATGCATTTAAAACAAACAAGTTTGGAGAAACAGTAAAATTTGGTTACTTGGGGTTAGGGGGTGAAGAAAGAAAAAGTTGTTCATAAGTCAGAAGGAAAAAGAAAAATATTAAATGATTTCACTTAGAGGAGGAATATAGGAAAACCAAACCAAGGGTCCAGAAAGAAGACAAAATTTGCAGGAAAACCACAGATAAGTTGTATATAGAGGGTGAAAGGGTGGAAAGGGAGAGTAGTCAAAACAAGGGAGGGAAGAGCACAAGGGACTACTATAATGGTTCATGGGTACTGTGATGGTGGGAGATTTACAGGGATTACACCTGAGGGGAGAAATCAAATACTGTACAAAAATTAACTACAATGTAAGAAAATATCAAAGTTCAATTAAAATAAAAAAGTTGTTAATGGGCAGTTACAATTTTTCAAGTTGAAAAAGTTCTACAGATCTGTGAAAACACTTTATACTACTAAGCTGTATTTTTAATTTTTATGACACTTTAGAAAGGATAAATTTTACCTTCTGTAACTTTTACCACATTCTAAGATGTTGAAAAGGGTAGCAGCAAGTTGTGTTTATTTGTGTGTGCATGCGCACTCCCAAATGGGTAGGTGGGTGGTGGGTGGATGGGACAATTAGTTACATTAAGTACTAAATGCACAGACACAAAAACCCCAATTTCAAGATAACAATTTTTTTTCAGACTTTAGGATGGAGACAATATTTGGGAGAGGCATCCAGAGGACTTCACCACTCTTTTAACAATGTTTGATTTATCTGCCTGAATAAATGTAACTATAATGTTAATAAGCCATGTTAATGAATCCCAACAAAAATAATGATATTTAATGAAGAGAAAGGGGCTGTGGGGGGCCCACATTTGCCAGCCGGGCACCCACCAAGCACCCTCTGCCGGCAAGCTGGTGAATAAGAGGGCTTCGGGGGATGGTCAGGGAGACCCCGACCGGACCGGCACGCAGGCAAGAAAAGACCGACTCAAGGTCAGGGAAAATGGGGGGAGAGGGAGGAGAAGGTCTTGCCAGTTTACTCTCACTCCACTTATTCCTCAGGAGGAATAAGAAAAACAAACATTGCAAACAGCAACATAGAATGCATGAGGGACCAGATATGGACCCTGCCAATACAACTGGGCAGGACGCAGGAGAAGGACTATCATAGAACATAATGGACCAGAGAAACAACCATGATGAAGACCCATCACTGAAGTGTGCCTACAAACTCATCAGGAATGGATGGCCCAAGACCCCATTTCAGGCTATGCCACCCAAGAAAACAAGGAGCCCCTCCCCACACCATGGGAGAGGAAGCCCACAGAGTTGGGGAACTGACTCCACAACAAATCTGCAAATGGAGAGAGTGGAGACCATCCACAAAGGCTGGTGGTGGATGCCTACCCTCGCTGAGAAATCTCACTACAGAAAAGGACTCGGAGCAAGGCCCCCCAAGTCAGAAGGCAGAGCTGTGGGGTGAAGAGGCAACGGATATATCAAAAGAATATAGACTGGAACAGGCAGCCAGCAATGAGAAGACATGGTTAAACCTCTAACCAGCACAGACAGGCTGCCCAACGCAAAGCTAAGACTACAATCCTTCACGCACAGAAGGCTGTGCACCAGGAACACAGTCCCTCACCTGTCAAATAGACACAACCACAGAAAAGGAAGTGAGACGTATGGACTGAACAGAAATCATCAAACGAGAGAGGAGTTTGAGTGAATGGACGGGCCATGGGGGGGAGGCATCCCAGCAACCATTTATCTATGGAAGAAATTTTTTAAAAGAATAAAAATAAAATAAAATGAAGAGGAAGAGTTAGTGATTGAACATTTAGAGTGTGACATAGTGAACTGACACAGGAATTGTAAAGAAAATACTACCACAAATAAGTTCTATCATTCTTTGACAGACTGTATTAACACCACCAGAATGACAAAGATCAAAGCTAAACACATAGTTCAAGTTTATGAATAAAGTTCTCCATAACTATTTACAATTTTAGAAACTTAAAATAATCAATGTCTAAATCTTCACAAAATATTAATTTACTATCAACCGCTATCTCTGCTAACAAATCAGATTTAACAATTAGCAATATGACTTTTGAATGAAACACAAGATAAAAATTAGGGGATTGTGGTTCAAGTCCCACCCGGGGCAACACAGTGACACCTAGTCCCCAAAAATAGCTGGGTGTTTTGGCGTGCACTTGTAACCCTAGCTACCTGGGAAGTTGAATCTGGGGATTACTTGAGTCCACGGTACCATGGGCAATGTGAGCCTACGGTTCCACAGGCAAAAATTGTGAGACCTAGTCTCAAAAAAAAAAAAAAAAAAAAAAAAAAAAAAAAAAAGATAAAAATTAATTGAGCCAAAATATAGACTATTAATGTTCCAAATTAATTATAACTGAATTTCATCTATCCAAGGCTAATTCTACAAGCCCAAATATTTTCCCTTTACCAGGAACAGCATTTCCCCTCTACTTCCTGGTGTTTACAAGTTTGTTATATTTGCTACCTGTATTGTACACAGTTTGATATTTCGATGAATGAAACATCGTATATTTAAATGCAAACTTTATTGGTGAGAATGGCTCAACAGTTTTGCTTTACTCAAACATGAAATGAAAAACCCCACGGGTTTCTGTTGATCTGTTGGATTAGATCACTGCAGCTGAATTTGCTGCTTTATAGAAGGTTATCATCTGTCACATTTTACAGATTTATACTTTCCATGTATATTCAGAATTATAAAGTAGTAAAGCAAAAAATTTAAGCTAAAAAATAAAACTTTAGTTTGAGAATAAAATAATCCTCAAAATACCTACTCGTAAAAACAATACAAGCAGAAATGACCAGAGTCTATAATAAGTAGACGAAACTTCCACATTTAGTAAGAAGCACACTTTTTAGGGGAAAAATCTAATTTCAGAATTTGGAAACTAGGTAACAAAACCTTAACTTTAAATAAATTCATTGTGGATGGTTTGACTAAATGTAATTTTCAAAGTGTTAGTATAAAAATTCTACTCATGAACACTATAGGTATTAACCTGATTTTTCATGCAGTATAAATAGTAACATGTACTTTCCATGATGCCTAATGGAGTCATCACCCTCCCATAATGTAATCCTCCAAATTGTAGAGGATTAACTTTTTATATATAAAATTATGTTTATTTGCATGTAGAAGAGAGAATGACGTTGTACCCACCTGTTCTACAGCATTTAACAGAATGTAACATGATTGAAATGAAAAGCGACTAGCAAAATCCATCAAATATAAAAACTATTGCAGTCCTGTTGCAAAGTCCTTTTGTTAAACTCCTTTTATTCTAAATCCTTTTAATTCTGTCCTATAATACTGAAGCATTTATAAAAAGCTTAAAATCCTAATAATCGCACAATTAAAGTAATGAAAACGGGCTTGTCCACAAAGTCACCATTTCCTCCTTCCACTCAACAAAATTCAAGAGTTTGCATTATCAGAAAATGTTAAATAGTACCCTCGACCAGACACACATTGGAAGTTAGTTTAAACCAAAGAGTTTAAGTTTATAAATCAGACTTAAAGATTTCAAGACATCAGACAGAAACCATTTATCCATGAATCCAAAAGCACATACAAAGCCAAATCAACTGACAGTGATATATTCCAATACTATTTTTTTTGATGTCTTGAATATAAGGTGTTTCACAAAGCTATACTCAGACTAATGAATTTTAACTGAGAAAGTCTTTTACAAGATGATTTCTTGAATCATTTTATCAATGAACCATTTTCAAGTTTTCTCTTCTGTTTTTATTTTACTAAAATAATTTTCCTTTAGAAATTATCTTTTTCAGTTAATGTGCCCATGTCCTCTTTTCCTTTAGATTCTCTCAATAGTAGTAATATTTAGCAGATCTAAATTTTGATTAGAAAATTTGACTTCCAAAAGCTTAACGTATCAAAGACAATATTTTCTCACTGTTTCTGTCTAATTTAATTATCATCTTCCATAAGTTAAGTGAAATACCCTATATTTCACTTTAATTATATGGCCCTAGTGCTCTTTCACAAATAATTCATGAGATTTTAACAGGCACACTGACAGAGGAGTAATGATATGAAGAGAATTAAATAACTCCTTATGGAAATTGAGCCACGAAATGCCAAATCAGATCCTACAGGGTACTTGAGAATTATTTCCTCTGTTGCTCACTTTAAAAAAAAAAAAAAAAAAAAAGCTAGTATCAGAAAACTAAGATCCACTTCTCCACTGAAAAATAAAATTAGTGATACAGACTAATATATTTATACCCTAAGTGCTTTGATTCTCTCAACTCTAAAGTGGAGCTAAGTACCAATACCTCCCACAGGACTGTTCTAAGGATTAAAAATAGATAAATGCAAAAGATTAATCAAGGTGCTGCAACATGTAAAAATTCAGTAAACCTTATGCAATTATTTTACTGCTGACAACTTCAGCATGGTAAAAACCTCCTTCTACTTTTCTGTTAAAAAAATTAACAAATACACAAATACAAACAACCCATATCCTTGAGACTCTGTTCTTGATCTTTCACCATGGTGCCAGTGTCTCTTTGACTTAACTTTCTCCACCCTGGTCATCGACAATGAAACATGCCAAGCAATTTATTACCCCAGGAATGCTGCATCTATGCTCTCTGTTTGGAAACACCCAGATATGCTCACAGTTTCCATGTATATTCTTTTTTTTTTTAAGTCTTTCCTAAAATATTTCCCAATTGGAAAAAGCATTCTCCACCAGGCCTAGCACCATGCCCTGATTTGCCATTCTTCAAAGCACTTAAAAGAACTTCATATTACACATACTCAATTGATTCATCTATCTCAGCATACTCCAATGGTAATTCCATTCACCCAAAGAATTGTGTAAATAACAGCTTGATTCCTAACATCTCGAAGATATTTTCAATCCAAATGGCATCAACAAAAAAAGAATAATTTGGTATATTCATATAATAGAATAATACTCAGCAATTAAAAGATACATGACAGGGGCAACTTCAAGAACAGGAGAAACTACTGCCTCTAAAGTGAAAGAAATCAAAATAGCAGGTATCTCTGGAGGGGACAGTGATAACTGGGAGGACATGTGAGAACTTTGTGGAGTGACAGAAATGCTTTCTATCTTTATATAGGCATGGATTGCAGGAGTACATGCATTTGTCAAAATGCAAACTAACATGTCACTACTTATACCTACTGTAAAATACACCTGAATCAAACAGAAAGCTGTTCAGTGGCAATGAATATAAACTGTTTGCATGATCAATATTTGTTACAGTGGTAAGACTAGATATGTGCTTCTTACTCTTTTATCTAAAATATGATTCAACATTAATAATTAGAGTAAGTAAAAGACTATGGAAAGAGTTTATTTTCCTACTCTTTGTATGGGTACAATCCTTTCTAATACAAAAAGCTGGAATATACATGAATTAGAGTAAAAGTAATCTAGTTCATTCAAAATGTTAATTATTCAACATAGATGCCAATTTTTTTAAAATTATTTATTTATCTATATATTTCACATCATTGTGATCCCTGGGGGTTCCCCTCCCCACCTCCCCTCCCTGGCCACTCCAGCTGGTCCCCTCCCGCAGTTGTGTACTTTCGTTTGGTTGTCCATATATTAGTGAGACCATTTGGTTTTTGTCTTTTTCCTTCTGACTTGTTTCTGCCAGTATGATTTCTTCTAGGTACATCCATGTTACCAAAAACTCATCAAATTTGTCATTTTTATTGATGTGTAATATTCCATTGTGTATATATACCACATCTTTTTCATCCAGTCATCTGTCTTGGGACATTTGGGTTGTTTCCAGGACCTTGCAATTATAAATAGTGCTGCAATAAACATCCAAGCACAGGTGTCCCTTTGTACCCACATTGAGGTCTCTTTTGGGTAGATTCCCAGAAGAGCTATTGCTGGGTCAAATGGTAGCTCCATTTTCATTAGTTTGAGGTTCCTCTACACTGCTTTCCATAGTGGCTGGACCAGTTTACATTGCCACCAGCAGTGTAAAAGTGTTCCTTTCTCTCCACATCCATGCCAGCACTTGTTGTTATCTGTTTTTTGGATGTGAACCATTCTTATTGGTGTAAGGTGGTATCTCATTGTGGTTTTGATTTGCATTTCCCTTACTGCTAATGATTGAACATTTTTTCATGTGCCTGATAGCCATTTGGACTATTTTTTGGAGAAGTGTCTTTTTAGATCTTCTCCCCATTTTTCAACTGGGTTCTTTGCTCTGTTTTGGCTAAGTTGTGTGAGTTCTTTGTGTATCTTTGTTATCAGACCCTTATCACTCGTATGGAGGGCGAAATTTTTTTCCCACTCGGTTGGGATTCTTTTTGTTTTTTCTTTTATCTCTTTTGCTCTACAAAAGCTTTTTAGTTTGATGTAGTCCCAGCTGTTTATGTTTTCCTTCATTTTTTTTGCCAAAAAAATGGGTTTCTGAATTGTAACTCATGAAGGATTTTGCTCAGGTTTTCCTCTATGTATTTAATGGTTTCGGGTCTTATGTCTAAGTCTTTTACCCATTTTGAGTTGGTTTTTGTACATGGTGTGAGGAAGGTTTCTTGGTTCATTTTTTTTGCATGTCTTGTTCCAGTTTTCCCAGCACCATTTATTGAAGAGGCTGTCCTTGTTCCAATGTAAGTTTTTCCACTCCTTTGTCAAAGATTAGTTGACTATATATGTATGGCTTTAGTTCAGGGGATTCGGTTCTGATCCATTGGTCTGATTATCTGTTTTTATACTAGTACCAAGCTGTTTTAACTACTATGGCTTTGTAGTATAGTTTGAAGTCTGGAATAGTAATTCCTACATTCTCACTTTTTCTGGTCAGGAGATTTTTTGATAATCGAGGTCTTTTGTTACTCCATATGAATTTCTGTAATTTTTGTTCTATAGCTTTGAAGAATGTTGTTGGAATCTTTATAGGGATTGTGTTGAATCTGCAGATTGCTTTTAGTAGGATCGTCATTTTGATGTTAATTCTTCCAATCCATGAGCAGGGAATGTCTTTCCATTTCCTTATGTCTTCTCATATCAGCAGAGTTTTGAAGTTTTCTTTATATAGATCTTTCATGTGCCTTTTTTGGGTTTACCCCTAGGTATTTTATTTTTTTCAGTGCGATGGTAAATGGGATTTTTTTTTTAATTTCTTCTTCTGTTTGGCTTTTTGTGTATAGGAAAGCTTCTGTCTTCTGTGTGTCGATTTTGTAACTGGCTACTTTGCTGAACTGGTTTATAGTTTCAAGAAGTTTTTCTATGAATTTTTTTGGGTTCTCTACATAAAGAATCATATCATCGCAAATAATGAGAGCTTCAGTTCTTCTTTCCCTATCTGTACTCCTTTTATGACTTTCTCTTGTCTTATTGCCCTTGCTAGAACTTTCCAGCACAATGTTGAAAAGTAGTGGAGAAAGTGGGCATCCTTGCCTGGTTCCAGATCTTAGTTGGAATGATTTTAGTTTTTCACCATTTAAGATGATGTTTGCTGTAGGTTTGTTATAGATGGCTTTTATTATGTTGAGATATGTTCCTTTTATTCCCAACTTTTCAAGAGCTTTTATCATAAATGGGTGTTGAACTTTATCAAATGCTTTCTCTGCATCTATTGACATGACCATATGGTTTTTGGTTTTCTCTTTGTTGATAGGGTGGATTATATTAATTGATTTTTGAATGTTGAACCATCCCTGTGCCCCTAGGATAAATCCCACTTGGTCATGGTGAATAATGCTTTTTATGCATCGTTGGATTCAGTTTGCCAAGATTTTATTTAAATTTTTTGCGTCTGTGTTCATTAGGGAAATTGGTCTATAGTTTTCTTTCTTTGTGCTGTCTTTATTTGGTTTTGGTATGAGAGTGATGTTTGCTCGTAGAATGTGTTCGGCAGTTTTCCTTCTTTCTCAATTTTTTGGAAAAGTTTTAGTAGCGCTGGCGTTATTTCCTCTTTGAATGTCTGGTAGAATTCATTTGTGAAACCATCTGGTCCCGGGCTTTTGTTTTTAGGTAGTGTTTTGATGACTGCGTCAATCTCACTGCTAGTGATTTGTTTGTTTAAGTTCTCTATTTCTTCTTTGTTTAGTTTTGGGTGGTTATATCTTTCCAGGAATCTGTCCATCTCATCCAAGTTGTTGTATTTGTTTGCATATAGGTGTTCATAGTAATCTCTGATTATCCTTAGGATTTCTGATGTGTCTGTTGTAATTTCTCCTCTTTCATTTGTAATCCTGCTTATTTGAGTGTTCTCTCTGTGAGGCTTGCAATGGGTTTATCAATATTATTTACTTTTTCAAAGAACCAACTTTTGGTTTTGTTGATTTTCTCAATTGTCTTTTTACTACCTAGTTTGTTTATTTCTGCTTTTATTTTTATTAGTTCTTGTCTTCTGCTGGGTTTTGGGTTTTTTTGTTGTTCTTTTTCTAGTTCATCGAGTTGGGAGATTAGGTCATTTCTTTGGTTGTTTTCTTGCTTTTTGATATAGCCTGTATTGCTATAAACCTTCCTCTTAAAAATGCTTTTTCTGAGTCCCAGACATTTTGGAATGTCTTCTTTGTCATTTGTTTCAAAGAAGGTTTTAATTTCTTCCTTAATTTCCTCAGTTCCCCAGTCCTCATTCAGTAACATGTTATTTAGTTTCCATGTGGTGGGCATTCTTACTTTCTTTTCATTGTTGATTTCTAGTATGATGTCTTTATGATCAGTGAAAAAAGTTGGTACTATTTTAATTTTTGTATATATGTTATTTTTTGCCTTAGGTCCTAATATGTGGTTGATTTTTGAGAATGTTCCGTGTGCATTTGGGGATGCAGTGTCCTGTAGATATCGATTAGGTCCATACGGTCTAGTTCTTCATTTAGGGCTTTTGTGTCTTTGTTTAGTTTTTGTCTTGTTGATCTGTCCTTTGGTGAGAGTGGTGTGTTGAAATCACCTACCACATATGTATTTTTGCCGATGTCAGTTTTCAGTGCTGTTAGTAGTTGTTTGATGAATTTTGGTGCTCCCTCATTTGGTCAGTATATGTTAATAATTGATATGTCTTTGTTCTGTATTGACCCTTTTACCAATATATAGTATCCTTCTTTATCCCTTGTCACCTTTTTAAGCTTTTTTAGCTTAAAGTCTACTTTATCTGCTATTAGTATGGCTACTCCTGCTTTCTTCTGGGGGCCATTTGCTTGCTGAACTTTTTTCCAGCCCTTTACTTTTAGTCTGTGCTTATCTTTTGTGTTTAGGTGTGTTTCCTGCAGGCAGCAGAATGTTGGTTTTTGTTTTTTGATCCATTCTGCTACTCTGTGTCTTTTGATTGTTGAATTTAGACATTGACATTTAGGGTGATGATTGATATTTGCTGTTCTGGTGTTGACTTTTGGAGGGTCCTTTGGAGGTTAGGATTTCCTTTTTTTTTTCTGTTACTGATATTTGAGATTCTGAAGTCAGTTTTTTGGTTGTCATTTTGAGGTTCTGATTAGCTTGTTTTGGTCTGCTTAATCTTCTGTTGGTTTTAATGGATTTCTGAATTGTACTTCATGGAGGGTTTTGCCCAGGTTTTCCTCTATGTATGTCATGGTTTCAGGTCTGACATCTAAGCCCTTTATCCATTTTGAGTTGGTTTTTGTACATGGTGTGAGGATGTTGTCTTGGTCCATATTTTTTGCAGGTCTTAGTCCAATTTTCCCAACATAATTTATTGAAGAGGCTATCTTCGCTCCAATGTAAGTTTTTCCCTCCTTTGTCAAAAATAAGTTGACTATATATGGTGGTTTTATTTCTGAGCTCTCAATTCTGTTCTATTGGTCTAATTGTCTGTGGTTGTACCAGTACCATGCTGTTTTAATTATTACAGCTTTGTAGTATAACTTGAAGTCTGGATAGTTAGGTCTCCATTTTCTCTTTTATTACAGCTTTGTAGTATAACTTGAAATCTGGATAGTTAGGCCTCCATTTTCTCTTTTTTTGGCCAGGAGGCTTTTTAATAGTCGAGGTCTTTTGCTATTCCATATGAATTTCTGTAGTTTTTGTTCTATCTCTTTAAAGAATGTCACTGGAATTTTTATGGGGATATTTATTTACTTTTAGTATCATACAACTTTTGTCATCTTTGTATGGTTATTAGTCCCCTTGGATATGGCCCCCTCCCCATAACCTCCCTTCTGGTCACTCCATCTCTTCTCATTACTGTTGACTGGTCCATGTTTAGCCCTTTTGGCTCTTCTTCTTCGGGATCAATGTCCTTTTTCTGGGTGAGGATCTGAGTTCCTGGGACACGGTGGACCATCTTGCTCAGATTTCCAGGCTTAACTTGCATTGGACAGGCAGTCTGAGCTCATTTGGAGTCCCCATCAGTGCCTGTTCCTTCTTGCAGGATGTCTCCTCCTTTCTGTTCTCAGTCCCCTTCTTTTTGGTCTCCAACTTCCCCAATCCCCCACCCCCACCTTGTAGTTCTGGCCTCAGGCTTAGTCTGGTTCCTCTCCTTTGTTGGTTGAGGAGTTCCTTCAAGGAGACAGATCTCAGCTGATGGTTAGTTTGGTTGGTCTCCTTGATCATGGTTTGCCCCTTAGCTGTCTGATGACTGCCATATTTCTGTGGCCTTCCTCCCACTGTCCACAGGGAGTGCACCTTACTTTTGCTGGCAGTTTCTCTGAGCTAGAACTCTAGCTCCTAGCCCTCTTTACAGTGTTGGAGTAATTTTGATAGGCTGTCGCTATAATGGTCTCACAATCCTGTGTTCAATGTTTATCCCCCAGCTCTTTTGAGTCCAACCCAAGGGAAGTATATGTCCAGGGCTTTTAATCATATCCCTCACCTCATTTGTTTCTTCTGTTGGATTATTTATGGTTTCTTGTTCCTGATGAGGACTGACAAAAGTCAGAGTAAACCAAAGAGGGTAGTGTTACCACACCCCCCCACAACCCACTGCTGCCCACACCCTGGCAGGGCTCCCCCCCCACCTCCCACGCAGACCAGAGGACCCCCATGGGGTTCCCACAGCCCAAGCCTCATCCCCCTTAACCTGAGGGCAAAAGCAGAGCTCACCAAAATCCCAGATACCAAAGGACTCAGTGGGCCTTGGAGAAGCAGGCACCACAACCACAGGTCTAAAAGCCCAGGCAAACCAGAATAAATGTTATTGACCATCTTACTTTTCCCACTCAATTCATCATGTACATTCTTCCACATCAACAAATATACATCTCTTTACTAGTTTTATATATTCCATGGTATGGTCACAACATTCCTACTGATGTATATTCAGGTTATTTGAATATAAACATTCTTATCAATAGTTTATTGATACCTTTTTTTCCCCTAAAGGTAGACTTTCAAACATGACAGTGCTAAGTCAAAGGACACATATATGGGATTGCTGGTTGTACTTACTAAACACTGCTTCCTCACTTTTCAATGTTTTTTAAAATTCATATTCCTCCCAAAATTTGTAAGAATGCCCTACAGCAAACATTATCAGTCATTTTTTATAAAAGTCTGCTAATCTCATTCAGGATGCTTTTTTTGTCCTATATTTATGAAATGTATTTGTCCTTTAAACCACTGGCTGTGTTCATATATAACTTACGCCTAATTCTCAGTTCTTGCTTTTTTTTTTTCCAGTTCTTATTTAAAGACAATTTCTTTAAAAGTGGGTGGGCAGCGCCCATGCCCACCTATAACTATGCAGTCTCCTCTCTTTTTCTTTCTCCTTTTCCTAATACATCTTTTTAAAATTTAATGTAAAATAAAAGAATAAAATAAGTGAGTAGGTGGTATGGGTTTCTTTGCCTTTTGTGTCTACTTCATTTTTCCACTCATTTTTGATTGGTCAATTTGTTTCCTTTTTATGAGTTGTATGAGTTCTTTATATTTTGGGTTGTACAAGTTCTTTATATTTTGGGTATCAGCCCTTTATCAGATGTATGAATGTGAAATTTATTTCCCATTCAGTTGGGCTTCTTTTTGTCTTAGTGATAGCTTATTTCTCTGTCCAGGATTTTTTCACCTTTGTTTTTCTTGCCATTGGAGACAAACAGACAAAGATATCCCTAAATTCAGTCAATGTTAAGTTATGTTTTGCCTATGTTTCTTCCATGTATTTTATGGTTTGGATTTTACCTTTATATATCTAATCTACTTTGAGCTAATTTTTGTAAAAGGAGTGAGATGGAGATCTAGTTTCATTCTCTTGCATATGACTGCCTAGTTTTCTGAACCTTGCATTGAATTTCTGACAAGCATTTCTATGCAGAGTGCAGTGAGACAAATGACAGAAGGAAAGAGTTTCAAGTAAGATATTCAATGACATAAAAGTCAGCGAATTTCCCAGACTTATATAAAGGCAGCAATTCTGAGATTCAGGAAGTCTGATGACTCTCTATAGAATAGAGAAAGTTTTGAAAATAAATACACCAACTATTTATATATTAAATTAGTATTAAAGGCCTATACTCAGGGTAAATAAATATGTGTAGAAGAAGCTATATAAGGTGATGAAATAAAAAATTTGTACTTTTTTAAACATACAGCTATCCCAAAGTATTATAATATGTACTTATATGTTAAGTACCCACAGAGAATACTTTTTACTTTCCTTTAAAATATAATTATACAATACTTGCATGATTTAAATACTCACTATATACAATAATGGAGCTAAAATGAAGGTTACATTAAGACAAATTTAAAACACTAATACTGCATTAACCAAAGAGTACATGAAAGCAGATGAAATATAACATTTAGGTGTTTATACAGTATCTTTATAGAAAAGAAAGGATTTCAGGCAAAAAGAAATTTTAATAAATGTGATAGCATGTGCATAACCCATAGTTTATATGCCCACAAAACATAGTTTATATGTGTAAACCACTCAATTCTAACCAAAAGAAGGCAACTCTCTGGTCAAATATGAGGGTTGGTCTTTTTACATGACAGATAATTACATTCTCTTATAAAGAGACGTAAAACCTCCTATGCCACCCAGGCATCCATCACACCAACTAGTAAATTTGGGGGATTAATATAGTTCCTTTAACGAATTAAAGACTACAAGAAAATAAATCTTACTAAGCAACACAAGATTCTTGCTGAGTTGGCACCAATTTCCTCAATCATAGTGATATCTGAGATATAAAACTAAATCACAGAGAATCAAATGTGTAAATGGGTCTCAACTACTTTGTGGCAAAATATTACTGAGGAAATCACTGTCCTTCCTATCATGTGAAAAATAAAGATGAATTCAATTAGATTAATATTGTTAATATAACTTTTTACTCTATAACAAAAAAAAGAAAGTATGAGTGAATTCCATAAAACAGCAATAATTTTAATCATGTACTCGAAAACTAACTAAAAATTTTTTCTATTCAACAGAGATAAGGTTGAAAAGAAGAAAAAGAGATTGGGAAATTACAAACTCAGAACAAGAGATGTTATTAGCCACAGTGTTATGGACTTAATGGATTCTTAGTCACAATGCCATAGGCATAACTAATAAAAGAAAAAAGATTATAACTGGACCTCATTAAAATCTAAATGATAAACCAACCACAGATAACAAATATTGGCAAATCCCACAAAGCACCTGAATCCAAAATATGTAAATTAGTCCCTAATTTCAACAGTTATACACAAAAGTCATGACTAGACATATCACCAAAGATATGGGGATATTAAAGAAGCAGATGTGAGGTCCTTATTACTAGCTATTAGGGATTGTTGGTGGAACTACAGAAATCATGAGATAAAATTACAATCCTCAAAAACTGAAAGAAAGCAATTAAGACAATAAGGAGAAAGGAAAAAATTTAAAGGCAGTTGAGGATTTGGGGAATTTGTCAGATGACAAGACAGTGACTCTAAGAGCCAATGAAAATGTTGTAGGAATTGGTAATATAGGAGGGGGAGTCAATACAGAGGTTTGAAAAATTTGACAAGTGAATATTATATGGCGAGCATAAGGATGTGAGAGTACCTTTAGGAGTCTTAAGAGTGACTGAGGTAAATAAAAACAAAAGACAAAGGAAACTTAGTCTCCATGATGTTAACATAGCTGACAACACTAGTGTAAAAGGGAGAGAGAAATAGTGATGGCAAAAGAATTCTGGTAGCCAATTCTTCCCTCCTCTCAGGGGTCTAAGTTTTGTACTGAGTATCTAGCATGGAGGCCATCAGGCTCTCTTTCAATAGTCTGCTCTCAGCTGACTATCGCCACTTTATCAGTAAAAATTTCCAGAAAAAAGTAATGTGCAAAACTCTATACTCAAAAAAACTTTCAAGTCAAAAAACATACAGAGAAAAATGTTCTCCCCTTTTCACTCTTCCAAACTTGTTTCTGTCTCATTTCTGATCTCTACTTCAAGTAAAGACTGTTGACATTGAGTTTTCTTGCTTACATCTTTATTCTGTCTACCTAGGACTCGGAGTGTAAAAACTGGATTACTAATAATCCTTGTTACATTTCTCTTCAATGGCAAATGTATATAATAAATGTAAAATTAATAAAGGCCTATTAACTCATCACCCAAAATGAGAAGTAAAACATTGCCAATAATTTCCATTTACTTAAACATAAACTCCTACATCCCAAATTCTTTCACCCACAATTACCAGATAGTCACTCTAAATTTTGTACTTATTATTCATTTACATATACACATATACACAGCTACATTTTGTTTTGCCACAAATGAAAACAATGGAAATTGCAAAATAGTCCCAAAGAAAACCCCCGTATACATAAAAACTGTGATGTACAGTAACAGCAAGAAGTGAAAAGAATTCAGTGAAAACTAGGTTAAACAGAAGGTGCCAGGCAGATACTTCAAATGATAACAACTGAGGTTCAAACCTCTTCTTATTAAAACTAAAAGCATAATGAAGAAAAGAAAAAAAAATAAGATGTCATTCTCTGAAAGGCTTGTCCCTTGATGATAGAAACGAGGGAAAATGTAGTAAGTCTCCTCTACCTATTCATGAGATCAAAAGAAATGAATGACTCCCTTGATGTTTTTATCATTTTCTTTTCCTGCTACATCTAGCACCAGACAGAAGAAAGAACAATACAGTTCTAATACCTCAGAACATTCCTCTGTAATTCCTGCACCTCTTAAAGGATCTGAGATTTAAATTCTCACAAAATACATTAAATTTTAAACCTACAAATTTTATCCTATAAACAAAACCCAGTCCAATTTATTTCTTCTCTTCATTTACAAAACATCATACAGATTTTCATGCTGTATCAGGTGCTATTCTAAGCAATCTTAAGAAAAATTAGCAAAACTTGGAATTAAAGCAACATGGTAGAATTCTGTATCTGGCCATAGTGGAATAATAAGGATTAGACTGATCCCCCTGCTGGTAAAATTTAAATTAAAAAGTATGAAAAGATAATTTTCATATAATGAACAACAAGCAGCAATGGACAGTGATGCCTGAGACAAGGTAACTGTCATGAGTCCTGTGAATGTCCCAAAGTTGTTATTCATTCCTTTAAGTTGTACAAAAATAACTGCTCTTGGACTATGATGGTAGAGGTGAAGAGGCAGTCATACACTATATGTCTATAAATCTAACGTATTTCCTATCTGGCCCTTTAAGAAAATGTTCACAATCTCCTGCCTTTGACCAAAAACTGTTCCAGGAATACCAAAGAGAAGTCAAATAATCTAATTATATATGAGAACAAAGTCCAAAAATATTTAAAGAAATACAAATCCCAGCCCTGGGCAATATAAAATTTACAATGTGTGGCATCCACACAAATATTTTAAAGCATGCAGAAAAGCAAGAAAACATGGCATAAAACAAGGGCATAAAACAATCATTAGACTAGATTGACACTAAACTGAGATGATAAACATGCACCATTTATTCAAGATGGTAAAGGAGACTATGAGCATGTTAAAAAGATAGACAAGATCTCCCAATAAACAGACATACATATGATCTATGAACGAAAAACTTAGAAAACATGGTGAGGCAGCAATCAGAACTACTGGAAACACAAAGGGGGAAAAAAGACCAAAAGGAGCAAAATATCTGAGTTGTGAAACAGCATCAAGAGAAACAAAATACATGAAGATCAGGGGGGAAAAAACACTGAATATGGTTTTTAAAGAAAGATATTGCCTAAAGAAGACAAGTTATAGACTGGGAATCAATATTTCCAAAATGTATGTTTGCGTATGTAAACAAGAACTATTATCAAAATAAAGAACTATTATCAAAAATATACATAAAGAACTGTAAAGACTTCACTAAGAAAAACTATTCGGGCTAGAGACCTGGCAGATAACCTCAGGAAAGAATGTATACAAATAGCAAATAAATATATGTAAAGATGTTACACATCATAAATTATTAGGGAAAATGAGATTAAAACAACACATCTATTAGAACAGCCAAAACACTAAAATCAATGCTGGTGATGTAAAGAATAGGTTGCTGGAATCTTCCATAATGGGTTTTTTCACATAGCCTAATATTTTTAAGGTTCATAAGTTGTAACATTTATTGGAATTTTATTCTTTTGACTAACCGGGAATATTCAATGGTTTTGTATGATCATATTCTTTGATCACCAGATAGACAATTTTGTTATTTCCACTTTTTGACTATTATGAATGACATGTTATATTATTGCATAAGCTATTAAGTAGACATAATTTTTTGTTTTTATTTGTTGCAAACTTAAAGGAATTGCTGGGTCACATGGTAACTATGTTTAACAATTCTAGGGAAGTGAAAAGCTGTCTTCCTAGCTATCTGAGTTTACATTTCACAAGCCATGGATGAGAATTTCAGTTAGTCCACATGCTCACAAATACTTGTTATTACTACGTCTTTTTTGTATAAGCCTCTTAGGAAATGTAAAGTAAACATGGGGACTTTTGATGATGAGAGGTTTTCTATTTTGATTGTGGTAGTAGTTACAGAATTTATCAGGACTTTTGATGATGAGAGGTTTTCTATTTTGATTGTGGTAGTAGTTACAGAATTTATCATGCAACCATCCAATCATGACACCAATTATAGTGGAAGCATCAGGCTTTTGGTAAGTTCCTTACTGGTTCTAGCAGTTACACAGATAGATCAGGCAGGGAAGAGTCAGGGCTGGGGTGGGGGCTAGGAGGCAGGAACCCCCCAGTTTTTTTCAAGCTCTTTCTCTGGCATCTTTCTCTGGTGCTTTCTTCACATTCTCTCTTTGCTGTATTCTCTTACCCAGGGTGACACTACCCTTTTATTCTTTACTAGTCCACTCACACATGCTCTCTCCCCCTCTCCCTCTCTCTCCCCCTCTCCCCTTCCTCTCTGTCTCCCTCCCCCTTCCTTCTGTCTCCCTACCCCTCCCTCCTCCCCCTCCCTCTTGCTCTCCTCTCCTCTCTCTGGTCAGAGGCTAATGGAGGAAAAAGTCTGGCCCAAACTCACCCTACATAACTATTTCTGGCAATACTTAACAAGTTATTTAAATTCACTTAACTTAAACTGATTTAAGTTTAAATTGATATGTTTTATTATATATGTATTATTTATTCATTTCTATCATTAAAAGGTTTTAGTTTTAAAAAATCTGAAAATCAAACAGGTTTGACTTTTGTTCCGGTTTAAGTATCTCTTAGATTATTATGAGTTTTCACTTTCACACCTAATGACGTGTTATGATAAATGAACACAGATTTCCAAGAACACAGTTTGTCCAATTCACTAAGACACCCCCATTCTTTGTTTTACTGCTACAGTAAAAAGGCATTCAAGCTCTACTGATAATTATCAGCAGCTCCATTACAAGTCTGTTTATTTGGGTCAGAATCATTAAGCTC
This sequence comes from Uropsilus gracilis, assembly GCA_004024945.1. NCBI lineage: Eukaryota > Metazoa > Chordata > Mammalia > Eulipotyphla > Talpidae > Uropsilus > Uropsilus gracilis. The sequence continues at coordinate 39,960 of PVHY01006244.1, forward strand.
ACATGTAATTTAGTTGCTTCATGTTACACCTTTGTTTTTATCTGAATTGAAATATCTGTCAGTAACCCTTTTGATGTACTTTTAGTAGTTTATACCAAGCCCTGTAAAAAGGAACCAACACTTCTTTTTAGAAATGCTGATTTAATTTACAGTGAACGTAACTTGAATAGGCTACAGCTGTCTTTATAATATGCCTTATCCTGATTGTTTAAAAATTAAAGTATGCTTTAATAGTGAATTTCTTATATAATAGTCCCTACATTGTCTATTTTCATTTCTCTTCAACCTTACATTAAACAGAATTCAAACTTACATTAAACAAGAATTCCAAATAACAAAGATACTAAGACAACTGAAGACATTTTAGGTCTTCACAATGAAAAAAATATAGAGATACAATCACTTTTTCACATATCTAAATGCACAACTTATTTCTGTAGCTACAGAAACACTAGGAATTAACAAAAATATTTCCTTTTGATTATGAAAAGTAACATACTACGGGGTATATGATGATGCAAAAAATATGTGTGCAATCAATTTTATAAAAGATTAGTAACATACTAGGAGGCTATGAGTTCTAAGTAAATAGAAGATGAACATTAAAGTGAAAATTCAGCTCTATCACTGATGAACTATTTATCTTTATGTCACTTAGCCTCTGAATTAAGTTTCCGAGTCTATACAAGTTACAGTACTCTATCAGTGGTAAAAAGGTAATGACGGGGGACCCGCCTGGGCAGCCGGCGCTGGGACCGCGCAGGACGGGCACACAGCTCGCTCCGTGCCCCCGCGACCCCGGTAACCAGGGGGCCACGGCCCTCGAGGAAGCCAAGTTTGTCTGCCTCTGGAGGGTGGGTGAGGTGGGTCACACGTGTTCGAGGGATGTGTGGGTCATTCTTGGCCCACACCAGTGGTGGCTCAGACATCGGCTGCCACCATGCCAGTGTGGCCGGGCCTCGCTCCTCCCCATGCGGTGGGGAGGGGGAGTGGTCGGTGGTCGCTTCCTGGACCCACCCGGGCGGCCATCACGTGGGCACCACACACCCGAGGCCTGCTGAGAAGCAGAGTGCGGTGGGTGGGGGGGGACACTTCCATTTCTCTCTTCTTACTCCAGCTAAACCTCAGAGGAACCAGAATATGCGCAACACCAACCCCAACATAGAATGGGTGAGGGACCAGGCAAAAGTCCAGCTCACAGGCATGAGCTGCACAAAACAGATGGACAACCTAGTGAACCAGTGCATGTAAGGCCAGAAATACAACCAAGGGACACAATGTCACCATGCGCACTTCTGCACTCCCCGGGCCAAGACCTAGGACTTCATTTTAGAGATGTGTTCAAGGAGAGCAAGACACCCTCCCCTCATTACGGGGGAGAGGAGGATGACCAAAGAGGGGGTGATGGGCCCCACATCAAAACCGCAAACTGAAGCAGAGGACATGATCTTCAAAGGCCACTCGCAGAAGCATGAACTCACAGAGAGGCTTCTTGACCAACAAAGGCTGGGGGCAGAACCCCCTAAGTCCGACACCAGAGTCATAAGGATAAGCAGCGAAGGAATGGAGAGGGGACTGGATTGGAGATGACGGCATGCAGCAAGAAAACATGGACAGATCACGGACGAATGTAACTTGGCCACCCAACGCAAATTTAAGACTGAAAATCTGACAGCAAGGTTCGCCGGGTCCCAACAACAACGCAGCAGTTGTCACCCAGAGAAAAGACACTATCATAGAAAAAAGACTAATGGACTCAGCACAGCTAATAAACAACAAAGAGTGGGGGTTGAGAGAATGGAAGGGGCACCAGAAGGAGGAGGGAGGGGGGAAAAATAATAATAACACAGAGGTTGTAACCTAAAGAACAAAATAAAATAGTATTAAAAAAAAAGGTAATGATGTATATAATCAACTTAGAATTTGATCTGAAAATTACCATCAGGCATGATGATTCACCTGATTTATAAATGTGCTCTCTCTTTTTCCTGTTTAGGATAAATCCTTCTCACTACAGACCTCATATAAGAAAGTCCTAATTAAAGAGTTCAAATACATCACTTTCTCAAATGCAACACCCTGGTACTGCCAAAAAAGCAGTACTTCTAAAACTGACATTCTCTCCTAGAAACACTTTTTTCTTTGTCCAAAATCAATAAAGAAACTGAAGTTAAACAGAACACACACACCTATTATAATTTAACCTAAGTAGCATCAGGCTCAGCAAAATTTGGTAAAAATCTCAATGATAGCAAAGAATGAAGCCCTTAATGATAAACACTAGGGCATAAAGAAAAAATTCACAAGGCAAACTGAGAATTAAGGCAAAAAATATTAGGGAAGACCTAAAACTCATAATTGAGCCATTTGAAATGTCAATAAGCCAGTTTTCTGTTTGTAATACACCCAGAGGGAGAGGGGACACAGGACATGGATAATAAGCAAATGTCAGACTACTTTTTGATTGGCTGAACAGACTCTGTGTGAGTATATCTCTGTGTTTGTGTTTACAGGACTGATATGTTCAACATTAAAGTTTAAAATCTAATAACATTGTTATTAAACTTGTACAATGATAAAAATATCACAGCATGCCTTTGTGGAGAAATTTTCACAATTTCTGAATTCCTACAAATTAACATCTCTTCTTTGAACATGATGACTACATTTGCTTGAAAAGTATGAACATTACAAAGAGGTGGTTAATTTTAGGCTGGGCATGATGGCACATGCCTGTAAGTGGCAGCCTAGGAAGCCACAGCTGGGGCCAGGGATCACAGTTCAAGTCCCGCCAGGGGCACATAGTGAGACCTAGTTCCAAAAAAATATAGCTGGGCATGGTAGCATGCACCTGTAATCCCAGCTACCTGGAAAGCTGAGGCTGGGGGTTGCTTGAGTCTGTGATACCCTGAGCAATGTGAACCAGTGGTTCCACAGGCAAAAATCGCAAGACCTGGTCTCAAAAAAAAAAAAAATTACTAAGAAAAATATGAAAACTAAACACCTATAAAATGAACTCTATTTGACAGGTCAGCAAAAAAAAAAAATGCAAATAAGAAAACTCTAAGTTAGGCCAGGCACAGTGGCACGTGTCTGTAAACGGCAGCCTAGGAAGCCACAGTGGGACCAGGGATCATGGCTCAAGTCCCGCTTGGGGCAATGTAGTGAGACCTAGTTCCAAAAAAAATAGCTGGGCGTGGTGGCACGTGCCTGTAATCCTAGCTACCTGGGAAGCTGAGGTTGGGGGTTGCTTGAGTCCATGGTACCCCCAGGCAACGTGAGCCTGAGATTCCACAGGCAAAAATAGCGAGACCTAGCCTCGAAAAAAAAGAAAGAAAGAAAACTTTAAGTTATCTTATATTTGTTTCTAGAAAAGTAACTTTAGCCATACACATCATCAAAAAACAGTATTTCTGACTGTGCAGACTTCAGACAATACTTGGCATTTTCCTTCAGTAGGAAAAACAGGTTAAATAAGCTTTTAACATCTTAAGATGTGAAATTGTGAATTCCTTGCATGAAGGAACTAAAAATACTACCTTCCTGGCAGCAATAATGAAATAAACTAGAAGAAAGAAGCCAAGTTGGTAACCTGGTATTCCAGATGAGTACCAGAATTGTGGCTCATAAGCATATGAGAAAACTGTTATTTGCAAAGAATCCACATATTCTCAGAATAAAGACTCTAGCTTATAAGAATCAGTTTTAAAACATTCTTACACAAAGTTAAGGTATTTGGTACATGGGAATATTAAGGCTAATGAATAAAGCTGAATCTCATTTCTAAGAATCTGATTCAGGTCCAAGGTCAAATTCATAGTCTTTCTCCATAAGCAGTAAAGAAACAGCATGAGCACAAGGGTAATATAATTCCTAATAAAGTTATAAATGCTATGAGATAAAAAACAAAACAGATTATACGTTTAGTTACTGATAAATGATTTTTGAAAATACTTGACACAAAAGTAGAGTTCTAGTTTCTCTTTTGAAAAATATGGAATTAACTAATTTTGGGGCACCACTCATCCCACATATTATAGACCACACTTCACAGAGTCACAGAGACTTACAAGTCACACTGTTCATGTGATTCCAGAGCATCATATTAAAGTAAGGTCCATAGTCATAAATAAGAAATTTCTGAAAAACATGTGACAGTCAGATACTAACAAGAGAAAATCAAGAAACCCTTAATAGAAAAAGTAAAAATTTACAAATTAAATTTTCATGAGAAGATGATTTAAAAATAGAAAGGTAAAACATGCAGCTCTTTTTCCTGCCCTCAAAACATGCAGATTTTCTTTGTATTAAGTTAAATACAGAAGTCCTAAGAAACATCAAATAACAAGTGGCAAACTATATATGAACACATATCTTTAATAATATATGCCTAATAGTAATCTTTATTACAGTACAAATAATCTTTACCAGATTACAAAAAAGCATTTAGCTTGCATTTAGTTGTGCATTTGCTATTACTTTGGAGATATAGCTTGATTACCCTAATATTCATCTTTTAAAGTATACATTTTAGTGACTTAGAGTATTCAGTCTGGGGTGTACAACCATCATCACTATTTTATTCCAGAACATTTTCACTACTCTATAAAGAAACTCTATACCCTTAACAACATTGCATCTTCATTCCCACGTTTTCCCCAATTTTTGTGCAATAGATTTTACGGGGGCATGTAGGGAGACCTAGTCCCAAAAAAGTAGCTGTGCGTAGTGGTGTATGCCTGTAAACCCAGCTACCTGGGAAGCTGAGGCTGGAGATTGCTTGAGTCTGTGGTACCCTGGGCAACGTGAGCCTGCGGTTCCACAGGCAAAAATAGCGAGACGTAGTCTCAAAAAAAATAAAAATAAAGATTTTTCTGAAAGTGCCTACTTCTATTGTATGGATTTTGTAGAGATTTGCTATCAAATCAAACAAGTGAACTTCTGTTTCTGTATCTTTCCATTCTGTTTTATTATTAGGTTTTCTGTCACATATTCTACTGCTAATACAGACATGATTTTCTCATTTATCTACTAACAAGGAGCATTCCATTAACTTACTTTTGAATGTTAAACCAGTAACAGCTTTTTTAAATAACTTCCCACTTGTGCATGATAAGGCATATATTTTATATATGACAAAATTCATTGGCTAATATCTTGTTTAGAATGTTTGTCTTTTTTATAGCAAGACTGTCATACAGTATCTTTGTTTTTAATTGAAGTACCATTGTTTTACAGCTTTGCTAGGATTTCCACCATTCCCACCACCAAAGCACTAGTAGCCCTCCACCATAATCCTTTGAGCTCTCACACCTCTACCCCCTTTCTCAATCTCCCTCTCTCACTCTGTGGTCACCTTTCAAGAATTGATTTAAAAGTATGTCTTTGACCCACTGTTTGGTTTCTTTGTATTCCAAATATAAGTGACACTATCCAGTATTTGCCTTTTTCTTTCATCCTTTTTTCACTTCCAATATATAAGCATATTTTAAGGAAGATGTCAGAAATGTGAAGATTTTTCTCCCTAGTACTCTCCCTAGTACTCAAAGAGCAAAAAAAATTACAAATTAAGTGGAATGTTCTCCATCAGCTAGGCAAACACTAAAGATTCATAACAGTTCAGGACAGCACTGCAGAAAAAAAGAATGTACAGGTGTCTGTATAATCTAAGGGATAATTTTCAAAATGTATCAAAAACTGGAAATACATATATTCTTTGACTCAGTAATTTCCTTTTTAGGAATTATCACAAGAAAATAACTCTTTATATAAAGCTTTAAATGTACATATGCAGAAGTATAATGGAAAAGTAAAATATATATAATATAGTTGTTCATACACTAGAGTGAGAATTTCTAGCAAAACTGAAAGAAATTTGTAAGTCTTGAAAAGATGCCCACATTATAAACTATATATCTAAAAAAATTAAATATGTGCAAAACATACACCCCCATGAGTCAATATATGTATGGAACCTGAGTAATAAAAATAGACATAATAATAATACAAGTTAATTCTATTCATGTGTGAGGACTAAAAAGGAATAATCTAGAAATGTATACACTAAGTTGTTAATATATGCTCAGTATCTGAGGAAAGGAAGATATGAAGGAAAGCGGTAACCTGGGTTTGTGTCAGAGAACACAGGATCATATAAATTTTCATATTTCAACATTCCTTAAATTTATATAATAAATACTTTAATTATAATTAGATGGTCTTTATTTTAAGAAATTAAAAATATATCTAAGTGAAATTTTCCTGATCCTATACCTTGGAAATAATTATTAGTATAGAATCTATAACCATATATATTTTTAACTTGTATGTTGAGATATAACATGTATATACTTTATTACACAAGTATAATACTGAGAGAATTTAAACCACAATGGCTACTTAAAGTAATGAAAAAAATTTACTTTGAAATAAGTTCTAGAAAGAGTGTTTTGAAAGACAGCTTTAATATAAGAATATCAATTAATTCATCACAGCTTTCTAGAACTTTTTATTTAAAGATTGGTAAACAGCCGGGCACAGAGGCGCGTGCCTGTACAATGTGCCGGTAAGCTTCAGCCTATGAAGGAGCTGGGGCTAGGGATCGCAGCTCAAGTCCCGCTCGGACAATACAGTGAGACCTAGTCCCAAAATAGCTGGGCATGGTGGCACACGCCTGTAATTCCAGCTACCTGGGAAGCTGAGGCTTGGGATGCTTGAGTCTGTGGTACCCCAGGTAACATGAGCCTGCGGTTCCACGGGCAAAAATAGCAAGACCTAGTCTCAAAAAAAAAAAAAAAAAAAAATTGGTAAACAGGTCTACGTTCATATATAAAGTGATGAATTATTGATAATGACCATAAAGAAGTAGGAATACACAAAATATATTGATATGTTAAATGCCCACTAAATACAATGATGACCATCTATGAGATAAGAGGATATTCACACCTTTAGAATTTTATATTTAGTGAAAACGCCTTTGCTTTCTTGCAGGTCTTAATTTTCAAAAGATTACACCATATAGGACCAACCCACAGATAGTTAGCAACACCTTCTATCAGCACTCAGTGAGGCTTTTGACTTTTGAATTTTGTCAAAGAATCTTTTCATTTCTATTGAAATAATCATTTGGGTTTTCTCAATTCTATGAGAGAATTATGAATTATGCTGACTGATTTTCAAGTATTAACCAGCATTATATTCCCAAAGCATCTTTTAATAGTCCTGATATATCTTATATATCACTGGATTCCATTTACTAACATTTATATGTAAATTATACCCAGAAAGAACTTGAAAGAAAAAAAGAGAAAACAAAGGAGAGTATTAAAGGAAAGAAAAGAAAGGGGAAATGGTCTTGGATATATGAAGTGAGCATTAGAAAAACATGATAGCAGAATAGAATTGTTCAATAAGAGTAAAGCAATTCACACTGAAACTATCTTCCCTAAAAAGAAAAAGGAATTATGTTTTTAAAAACCAGGAGATTTAACTGTGGAATGATACAAGTACAAGAAACAGAACAAAGAAAATTTAGTAGAAGAAATCATCATAATATAAGAAATTTTCTAAAAATTATACCACTTGTATTACATGCTGAGGGGGGCTTAGGACAATATATGAAATAGAAATCAACACTGCAAAATTTCACCAAGAACAAAGTCAATGTTCTTATTCATAGTTTCTGGAGAAAAAACAGGATATACAAAGAAAATGGTATCAAAATGACTTCAGACTCTTCAATCATAACATTATACTAATGTTCTCAAAATTCCTGTTATTTACAAATATTTGTACCCAGCTAAATAAAGTCAAGAACTAAATTTGAAAAAAAAAGAAATCTTTAGACAAACATATTCTACCACATACCTTTTTCAGAGAGCTACGAAAGGGTTTACTCCACCACATGAATACACAAAATAAAATGGTCTGTATACCATTACAAATTTTATGTGACCAGATGCATATGTAACTGATGAAAAAAATCCCAAAAAAGTGATCAAATACAATGAAAGCAACAAACATAATTGTTTTCAAACTAGAATATTACGCTATGTGATATTGTATTTTAAATCTAACATTTTTAAAGTATAGTACAAAAACAATCTACTTAAATTCTATGGCAATATTAACTTCCATAGCTTTATTTTCTCTCTCTGAGTATTTCATCCCAAAGTAAAAGTTGAAAAAAAATAGTTGAACACTAATAATTGGAATAAACAAGGGCTTCATAAATAAAATGATGGAATAAAAATCTGCCCTTATGAACTATATACAAAAGAAACAAGGACTAACTAGAATCCTTGAGTAATAAAAGTTCTTGATTCCAACCATTCCAATGAGAAAGCTGGTTATTCCAAAAACTTCCCGTAAGAGATGTTCTACAGCCTTCTTTATAAAATGATTTCTTCAAAACACATATTCAACAGAAAACAAGAGAAGCGTGCAAGGGAGAAACAACGTGAGACAGGTGAAGTCCATACATACCATATTTAAATAATGAGAAAAATCTCTACATGACTGTAGGATATTGTTGCCTTGTTATCTCCACCCTTCCCATTTTAATCAAACAGATTCAATCACTAAATTAATCCCTAACATTATGTATGTAATGCAAGTAGTAAGTTTCAATAAATGTCATTCACCAATTCAGGTAACTAATTGGTAAAAATAGTACTACCAAAAAAAATTCTCAACTTCTATCTGAACTTTTAAAATATAATGGAATTAAAATATATTCACATCTTCCTTTTTAAAAAGACTTTAAAGTATGCAAACAAGACTAATATAATTGTATTTAGTATACACTGAAAAATATTATTGAGTGAATAAAGGCAATTTAATGAGAAATACAATCTTTAGATAAAAACTCAATATTAAAAAGGCATTATTTAGAGATACATATAGGAGATCTTATTGTTTTAATTTTTATTGATTTTATATATATATATATTTTTGTTGTTGTATACCCCAAAGTTGTCCCACCAGCATGTCATCCATCAACCATCATCTTGGTCACCTGTGCTCATCCCTACCCTGATTTCACTCTCCCTCCCCTCCTCTCCTTTGCTATATACTTCAGTTCTGTTATAGGTTTGTTAATTTTAACTTTTTCTTCTCCTTTTATTTTCCCTATATCCCACATATAAGTGAGACTATCTGGTCAAATATTAGATTTTAATTTCAACATTATTTGATGTCTTGAAAACATAAAACTTATACAATGTTTAATTTTAAAATTAATACATATTCATTGTCAAAGCAAAAATCCAAGGTCAAAAGCCCTAAAGTACACTTTTTACAGAGCTAGAAATACAGGCGACAGACTCATGTGCAATCAAGATAGTGATGAAAACCAAGCTCTTCAAGGCAGTGAGCTTAACTGAGAAGAGCAAAAACAAGAGAACAACATAGACTTTGGGAATGCCCACAGCAGAAAGCTAAGCCAAAAATATAACAAAAGCAGCACAGTCAACAAGGAAGGGATCTGGGAAGAGTGATGCCATGAAAACCAAGAGAGGGCTTGGTTTGAGGGCTTCAAGAAAGAGCCAGCAAAGTCAGAGGCTAAATCAAGATCAAAGAGAATAAAGATAAATCAAAACCACAGTAGAAAGTGAATGGCCATATTGAATTGGTTAAGATTACCTATTTCCATCTCAACTGAAAGAATAAAAGTTTATCTTGAGGGGAGGAGGGGAAGGGCATGGACACTTGGAAGAAAACAGACTTTAGTTATCCTTCTTGCTGACTGTAGTCCGAGACCAATAAAAGAGAAACTCTGAATGATTTGTTTCTTCTTAAAAGTTACACTCACCAAACTGTGGAGCAGGCAAGATTCTGGCCGCTCGAATGGGGCCATGTCGAACAGAAAAGAGCTCCTGTGCTTCCCCATTGATCTGTAAGAAGAGACAGAAACAAGTTCAGTAAGTGAAACGCAGGTCAGATTATTATTATATGAAAATAAGATCTAAACTTTACAGTTTTTGTCTCAAATATAATACAGGAATACACACATTTATTGATCAAGGTATGTTTATATCTTAAGTTAGAAATATTTTTAGATAATTTTGAGAACATATTCTTAACATGAATAAAAAAATAAATGGTCTGTTCTGGAAATCTACATTAAGTCTGCTCAGTGCCTGCATGTCTTTCATTTTAGAGCAAAGTATTCAGTTTTCCATGTAAGAAAAGAACAAATATTCTCAGTATTCTGAAAAACCAAACTGTTGCAGTAACTTTCACAAATATGATGCAAATGAGGGAAAAAAAAAAACATACTGCACAGAACATGGAAGTGGAATATGAATGACTTAAATAATCAGTTTTGGTTCTGAAACCAAACAACTAACTAGATGTTAACCATCTTGAATAAATCATTTAACCTTTACAAATCCATTTTCCTTCTTTTTAAAATAAATTAATAAAAATGTATATACTTAATTTGTAAAACATAGTTTGATACATATATACTATCACAATATAGAGATTCAAGCTAATTAATATATCTCCCCAGTTACCTCTTTTTGTTATAAAGGCACATGAAACCTAATCAAGATTTTTCCAGCATCCAGTACAATATTACTAAGTATAATCATTGCTGAATAGTGTTACCCTTGACTTATTTACCCTGTATAATTACAACTTTGAACATATCTCCCTTTTCCCCCACCTCTTCTAAGCCTAATTCTTTTTTATTTATAAACTGAGATGGTAAAGCTGTTGATGGACCTTAAATAATCTCAGTATTTTATGAATAAAAAGTAATATATAAGCATCTTTAAATGTTACTTTTACTAACACTACAAATCAAACAACAGTGTATAAATGCCCATTCATATCAGATATATCCCTCAGATGTAAACAGTCAAGTATTCTACTAACCCAAAATTTCTAAATGATATACAAAAATATGTATCATATAGGACAACAACTGCCTTTCAAGAGAACAGTTTGTTCAGGAAAACAGTTTGCTGCTAATAAAAGTATGAAACAGATTAATTAGAATTCGTTTAAAAAGGCTTTCCAGACTACTCTAAGTGGTAATATAGTTCTCAATATATTTTTATAATCGTTGAATGTTTGATCAATTATGTAGTATCTAATAAGGAAAATGGCAAACATAAAATTCTAAACACCCAAGAACTTACAACACATATAATGATCAACATTCAATAGAGGAAACATGCTAAAGGTATTTTTTGAATAGGCCTACACAAGTTTAAAATAGTGGCAGTACACACAATTATGAATGTACTCTCTTATGAATCTTCCAATATTAAACTACCAACCGCTACATCCACTTTTCAGATTAACTACATTTTTAGATCTACACCTTCTCTTCTGAATTTAAAAGAACTATTTTAGTTTGTTATGACAATGCTTCAAAGAGTCATCAAATTCATGTGCCTATAAAAATTATTACAACTACTTAGTGTGTAATATCTAAGTTACTGGCTATAACAGCAAGTCCCTGTGTAGCACTCAGGAGGCAGAAGATGTGCAGAATGTTAGGGGCTTCCCACTATGCAACAAGAGCACCACCTACCACCAATCAAAAACAAAAGCTAAAAAGTCAGTACAGCAAATAATTAAGAATCTCTCTACAAATATCTTGTGAACACTAATTTTCTAAATTAAAACCATCGTCATTATAATGCTACAGCTCTTAAGTCTACATTTTACTATAGAACAGAATTTTAAATTTACAGAAAGCTTTAAATGACCATTTGTTCTCTTTCCCACCCAACGCAACAGATATATATTATTTGTAATTCAAAACTTACAGTATCTTTGTTTTGAACCACATTATTACTAATGTCATCCCATTATATTACAGATGTAATTTCCATCAAAACTATCAAATTACTTAATTTTGAAAATTATTTGTTGGGGAATGGATAAATAACATTCTTTGATGATTAACATTGAACTGAAAAATAAATTACAAAAATACTGTAGAACTTGTATTGAAATTATATTTCAGAGTAAAGAAAAACACTTTGCACTCTAAGAAATAAAGGTTATCCAAATATAACAAATACAGGTTTTTACCTGTAACAACTCATATTATTCTAACACAAAATCTATTTCTCTGTACTATTATTTCCAATTGCTACAAGTAATGTGAAAAGCATTTGTTATCACTGTATTTAATACATAAGAGTTAAATTTGACATAGAAAAACAGATTTTGAAATATGAACACACCATGCTTTTCAGTATGGTATTCAAGTATAACCAATTACTTTTGATTCTATCAAATAAAGCCCAAAAGTTTTGGGATTTGTTTTTGTTTCTGTTTTCAAAAAAGGTTAACCATATTTAACTGACCTGCTGTACAAAATTGTACTAAATAATAAAGAGCAAAACAAACGTGCTGGCATACTTACAATGTGAAAAGCATTTGTTATCACTGTATTTAATACATAAGAGTTAAATTTGACATAGAAAAACAGATTTTGAAATATGAACACACCATGCTTTTCAGCATAACAGCTTTTGAAATGAACCTAATTGTCTTGTTCTAGCTTAAGCTTCTATTCTAAATCCCTCTTTGCATGTAGAGGAACAGGTAAGAAAGCCTTAGGACTGACTAAAAAAATACATCTGCATATTTGCTACCTATCCTTCATTACCTCTAAATTAAGATCCTATAGTCTTTGTTTAGTAACATAAGGGAAGGGGCAGAGGAAACTTTCTGTCACTATTTGTTGATATTTATGAATAGGTCAAAATCAAGACCGTAAGAAGTATAATTCTAAAGCATCTTAGGTGAGTCCCATATGTTAAACTCCTAGAGTTAAGAACTCTCCAAGATGCACATGCCAATTCTTCACTGGAATACAACTTGAATAGAAATGTTTACAAAAGATAAACAGAATATCTACATTTTAAAAGGATCCAAGAAAAGGGTATGTTCCTACAGGCTCTGTTTCAGCGGTCATTTCTAATTGTCTCTAATAATTTTATGTTGACTGGCAATATTGTTCTAAAAGGAGTGTCAAATATGATTAGGTTATTTAGAAGACTTTCAAAGTGATTTTTACATTTCTTAGAAAGAATTCATTGAAAATGGCAAAGAAGCTCAGTAATAAGGACTTTACAGAATTTGAAAATAATTACCAGGAGTGTAAATTTGCTTTTAAACCATCAATAATAGCAAGTACAAGAGGAAGATGACAAGGAAGGGGTGTACCAAACAGTTTCAACTTCCTGGCAACTGCAGTAACTTGGGGAGAGGAACAAACAGGGAAGAAACTTCTCCAATAGCATCTCATGGGTCTCTGCCTTTGTTCTTACTGGCATTTTAATTTCTGATGACAGACTTTTGTTGTTTGGAGCATAAACCGGACGTACCAGTTTGGAGGCACAATAAGGAGAACAAAGAATGATTTGTTCACACTGTAGGGAAAAAAATCTTTTCCAACCATAGAAAATAGCTTTCGCATGGTGAAAATATGCAAATTACATACCAAACCAAAAATGGGGGGAGGAGAAAAGGGGGGTGCAGAGCACAAGTTGAGAATCTCACAACTCAATCTAAGGCAAAAAGAAATTATAACAGCCGAGGCAATGACACACACAGACACACAGAGGAAAGACTATAAAAGTTTTCCGAGAGCTCTGTAAGTACTTTTTGAGAATTCTGAAAGAAAATGAAGGTCATCTACCTTTCAGAATCAACTTGTTTCTGAAACTCTGATCTTTTAAAGGTATCTAAATACAAAACTAGAAAATTCAAACAAATACCAATAATAACAATGCTCTACAATGACAAGAGAATTAGGAAAAAAGTTCACATTTACACCCTCAATTTGACACAGGCCAAGAGGATGATTGTGGTCTCTGATTGATTCTTCTTAGCAAATTCTACTTAAAGATAACAAATACAGACTACATAAATCAACCATTAATGTAAAGTTTAATGACTTTTGTGTGTTAATATACATGTTAATATATATATTATGTATATATATTTATATATAACTATATATATACCAACACAGATATTTAAAAAATAGAATAATAGATACTCAGATTACCTTACATACCTTTTCCCAGTCACAAACCCAACTCAAGAATAACTCTAACCACTATCCTGACTTCTAATATTTTACATGTTTCAGTTGTTCGATTTTATGTAAATGAAATCATATGGTGTGTTCTTTTGTGAATGGCTTCTTTCACACATTACATGCTTATGAAATTCATTCATGTTGTTGCATATGACTGTAGTTTTTATTCCTGTTGTGCTAACAGATTTCAATTGTATGGAAATAATACAATTTACCCATTCTACTCTTCATGAACTTCTAAACTGCTTCTACTTTGGGTCCCATAAGATGTCAGGAAAAACTGGAAAACTTTCAAATAGGAAAAACATTTCTGTGTGTTCTTTCAATGGATTACCAAGAGCTGTCTAGAGATCCCTTGGGAGGGTTTATGCAGTTCCACAGATCTGCATCCTTGTTTTGCCTAGGCTATTTTATAAAAAAAACTTAAAGAAAACTGATAGCAATACAGTTGACTCCTGTCCATAAGAAATGTAAATAACTTGTCTCTGATAGAGTTACAGTTAAGGAGTCCACTCCTTAAAAAAGATGATTCCAAGTTGTATATCTCAGTGCCAATAGGATATTAACCAGATTTGCATCTTAAACACTTCAGTGTTCCTGACTGTATTCCTACAGTTATGTTCCTCAGATTTTCAGTTGAACCAGATTGCCAAATATTTCACTAATTAGTTAAATCAAATCTAGGACACTTGTCCATTTTTTAGTCCTATCAATGCCATGATTTTTAAAATGTTATATGAATACTGATAAGAATATTCCCATATATATTGGTTAATGAATATATAAATGCATTATTTGGGGGTTTATATCTACTACTGGAATTGCTTACCATTAGGAAATAAGGGTAGGCATATGTGCATATTTTGTAGATCTTGATAAAATAATTTTCCAGAGCAGCCTTACAAATTTACACTTTCACCAACAATAAGACAGTTCTACTTGCTCCATATCCACACCAACATTTAGAATTCAGCATACTGGTAGGCAGAATTCAGTATACAGTGAGATAAGATCTCACTGTAGTTTTAACTGGCACTTTATTCTTGATTGAAAACCTTTTGGTATGCTTATTGAAATTCATTTACGGTATTTCATGAATGATTTTTAAAGTCTCTTGCCCAGTACAGGTGATTGATTATAAGAAATTATGTATTTAAATCTATTATGCACATAAAAATAAAATGCATAAATCAGTCTCCTCTGGAAAGAGAATGATTCCTCAAACTAAATATATAAACAGTATTATAGTAGCACTCTATCAGTGCTAATAATGTAAGATTTCTGTCCCAAAGAACTCTTCAGTGTTAATAATATAAGATTTCTGTCCCAAAGGACTCTTCACTTCCCAAAATAAAAAATAAATAAATGTGAATATAAATGAGGTTTGGAACTCATTTCAGCAGTTCTGGGAAAATGCAGAGACTTTTGTACTTTATTAAAGTCCTATCTTAATTCCAAATCTTTGTGATGAACAACCTTTCCCCAAGTAAGATACAGTGGATGATAACAGAAAAATGATATTCTTTAAAATAAAAGGAAATTAAAAGTGTTAATTTACTTATTTTTGAAAATGGCTAACAGCATATACATAGACCCATATCTAGGTCTATGAATTAAAAGACTGGCCTACCAGACATGAAAGACAACAGAAATACCTCATGTTTATTTCAAGCCCATCCTGACTTTAAGTAAAAAAGTCTCTTTTCACAGTTCCACAGAAAATTAATGGTTGACTATTGGTTCTACCTGGAAAGACTTGAGAGAGTAAAATCAGCTAACAAACCCCCAACAGATGGAAGTATGGAAGTTTTAGTCTTTTCCAAAAATCATAGCCAGTGCACATTGGTGGTTCAGTGATAGAATTCTCGCCTGCCAAAAATCATAGCCTATGGCAACAATGTCAAGTATGTACAATATGCCAGATCATCAGTTACAAATATCACACAGCAACAACATCAATGATTCTAACAGTATATTTTAGTAAAAAATAAACTAAATTTGTGTTTATTAGCTCTACAAATTGGCCATCTGAGTTTGGCTTTAAAATAAGGGTGTTGACATACATATCTAGCAAGACAGCTGTGATGATTAAATTGTGTATTAAACAATATAACACATAGTTGGCACTCAAAGATAGTTAAACCAATAAAATGTTTGTTAACTGAAATAAATAAATGACTAAGCTTATACTGGCCTCATTACTTAACCTTAATGGTATTTAGCATAATTTTCTTTTGTCATACTACTTAAAGCATGTTATTTTTTTTCAAATGCCATTAATATTTCATACCTGGACATTTCACAAAATACATTTTGGTACAATTCACTTTTGAGTACCCTCTCAATCCCCCAACCCTAGAATACTAAAGTATTTCCCATGCTTTACAACTCTTAAGAAAAGCATGTCACTGGTGCAGTAGTTTGTATCACACTATTTTCACAGCTCCACTTAAGATCAAGTCATGTTCTTGATGTTCTCCATATTCCCCATGCTCCCTGGCAAATATCCTAAAATCATTCCAATTTTTATGTACTTCTATAATGTTTTTATCTTCAACACATTTTTTAATCAACACATTTTCTTTATCAATGTAAAAATAGCCCATTTAAATGTGTAAATGAGTGTTACCCATCTTTTCTAAGTATTTTACATGTACTAGAAACACAGACACAATTGAAATAAATTGCCATAAAGAGTATCATCAGCTTTAAACTTAAAAAGCAATACCAATTTTTTAATTAAGAAGAAAAAGTAAACTGCGGACTTTAATTATTAAATGTACTCAAATGTTATGTAAACCTAAAACTGCACACGTGTATACATGGAAAAAGTGAAAATTCCACAAATAAATTTAATTTCCCCAATATCCCTCCTAACAAAATATAGTAATAAATGGCAAAAATACAGAGATGAGTGGAATGCAAAGGTATTGAGGTTATATGCAGGAATTCAGCTCCTAAAGTAACAAAAGGACCTTACTCAGCCCATTTAAGTATCCAATCATATAGACTATCCAACTAAACCGATGTTGCCCTCTAAAAGAAAACTGCTTCATTAGTTTACTAAATTAACATTTTTTTTAATTAAAGAGAAATGTGGGAAGGACCAGGAGGTAGTATCTTACAGAAGATACTCAGTCATTAAGCATCGAAAGAATCTCACCCACCTATAAGTGGCCATTATAACCATAAAACAATTTCTAATAAGAACTTAGAGTTTTTCTCTAGAATCATCCTGCAAGATGATTTGATGATATATTTACATTTCAGATGTAAAAAAAAATAAAGAAAATTTATTCTCAAAAATTACCACACCAAGAGGTAGTAGAATCTCCTTTTAACATGCTGTATTCAAAATAGTTTTAAGATCCATTTCTTTTTCTCTAATGAGTCTCTCACAGTGGGTTGTTTTAAATGTAACAGCACTTCCCCAGCTATCAAAAACTTAAGATAGCACAGTTTGAAGAAAGTATTCCTAACAGCAAAAAGTAATTCATCTGAAAGTTCCAAAAACTAGGAGAAAGAGGGAAGAAGTTTTTCGTTATATTTTTGCCTAGGTAACCACAAATGATTCAGTTAATGTTACAGTGTCAGTATCTCTGTGACCTACCCTGTAAGCCATTGAGGGAAAAAAAAAAAAAAATACCACAAAACCACCTAAAACACATATTTGTGAGGACTAACAACTTATAGAACAGATATTTGCTAACCACATAAAGCAGACTGCAACCCAGTCTGTATTTTGGTCTTGACACTAAATTCAAAAATACAAAACTTGAGGCAAGAAGGAAGTAAGTTTCAAGAACAATATGAAAACCACAGAACACAAATAATGAATGGAACTTGTAATCATATTTTCATACTTCCAAATTTTTGCACACAAAGAAAAGAGTATTTTAAGGCAACTTTAACCTTTCCCCTTCAGGCTGATTTTTGAAAGGAAGATCAAAGAAAATCAGTTTAAACTCACATGTTCCTCCCATTATACAACACAGATTTAGACATTACACTTCAAAACCCCAGCCATTACTTCAGCACCACCAATCCAAATACCATTCTAGGGCTTTGAAGCAGCCCTAATGGTATCTTCCATTTGCAAGTAACACTTCTGTAGTCAAAAGATCTTACTCAGGGTAGATGTTAATGTAAAACCACTCAGACTACACAGACAGAAACGCCTGGAGGCAGACTGGAAGGTGTTCAGAAGTCAATGTAACACCATTACAGAGAGTGTCAGCCTAGCAGCTGTCATAAACACTTCATAATCACTCACATGCACAAACTGGATTCCCTTTAACTTGCTATTTGGTGATGAATACATGTCTAAGTGAAAAGAGAAAGAGAGAAAAGAGTGTTACAGATAAGCCAATCTTGGCTTATAGCCTTTCTCTACTTTTAAGAGTGTGTGTCATATCTTACTGGTATTATAAAGCTATTCTGATATAATCCACTGATTGAAGATATTTTTGCAATAGATACATTAACAAGAAGAAACTGATCATATTAACTAGAAATCCAAAGTTTTCCTTCCAAAAAATAAGTATCATACTAACTTACAATGTTGACAAGATGATGACCAGTGGTAGCTGGAAATGGGACAACTGTAATATATAGATATTGGGGGTGGACATGTGTAATAGATAATAGTACAAGCTCTTTTGTAAATGCTAAGCAATTTCTAAAACCCAGCAATTCTACTCCTATATATGTATTGAAAAACAGAGTACATCTTTTAAAACTATATTCATAGAAGCTTTACAAGTCAGAAACACAAATACACATCAAAAAAGAATACCTAATCAAACTGTAATACAGCCAGTCAATGAAATAAAAATAAAAAATACAAACTAGTGCAACATGAAGCAACATAGCTGAATCTAAAAATACACTGAATTTTTTTTTAGCCCGGCTAAAAGTTGTAGAGCATGAGACTCTTAAAAATACACTGAATTTTTTAAAAGTCATAAAAATTATATTCTTTGTACTTCTATTATATGAAATTCAGGCAAAACTGATAGTGAGGATAATGATTAACTTACATGGGATGAGAGGGAATACTGACTTTCTGAGTAAGAAAAATACTCTATAAGTTTTTCCCAGTAATTTCATTTATTTACAGGTATTTACAAACACACAAGTAAATACACTCACATACAGGAAAACTCATCAAGTGACAAACTTCATGAGATCTGTGCATTTATGGAAAAGTGTACCTTAAATTTTAAACAGCTATTCATTATAACAGAATAGCACAAGCCGACTAGTGTATTCAGCACTAAAAAGATGAGCTTTGAAACAATACAGGGGAGCCGGGCATGGTGGCTCGTGCCTGTAAGCTTCAGCCCGAGTCCTGCCTGGGGCCCGCAGTGAGACCTAGTTCCAAAAAAATAGCTGGGCGTGGTGGCGTGCACCTGTAATCCCAGCTACCTGGGAAGCTGAGGCTGGGGATTGCTTGAGTCTGTAGTACCCCGGGCAATGAGAGCCTGCGGTTCCACAGGCAAAAATAGTGAGATCTAGTCTCAAAAAAAAAAAAAAGAAACAATACAGGGGAAACATTAATGCTTATCAGTAAGTGAAAGAAACCAATCTGAAATAGGTATGGAAAACATGATTCCAACTATGCATTTTGGAAAAGCAAAACTATAGACATAAGATCAGTGGTTGCCAGAGATTACGAAAGTAGCATAGAGTATTTTTTAGAGCAGTGTAGTGGCAGAGACTTTTTAAAAAGTGGATTTTAAAAGGCAGTGATTCCATCAATGGATGGATGGATACATGTAATTTAAAATGTGTGGATACATGTAATTTAAAATTTGTCAAAACCCAGAGCACTTGTACCACCATGAGTGAATGCTAATGTAAACCATAGACTTTAAGTGATAATGTGTCAGCACAGGTTTATCTATTACAGGAAATCTCTGATACAGGATGCTTATGGTGGGGTCAGTCTCCATTTGTGGAAACAGTAAAGTTCTGTACTTTCTGTTCAATTTTGTTGTGAAAAATTGCTCTAAAAAATAAAGTCTCTTTGTTTTAAGGTACCAAAGATGCTCAGCTGGTTAAATGATCTTTAATTTTTTTCATCTATAAAAAAGTACTAATACCAACTCGTAAAATTGGAAGGACAATGGACAATAATGAGCAATGTGTCTAAAAGAATCTGCTACAGTCTGATGAGATACAGGGAGTGGAATACATTACTGTCTGTTAACACTATGAAACTTTACTGAGTAGCACACTGGTCAAAATTTCTCCAGGTATCCTATCCCATGTAGCATTAGGCAGAACTCAGTTACACCTCTTTTACCACTAATCTACAAGGTCAGTATTTCTCAACCTCAGCACCACTGACATTTCCAAGTGAACAATTCTTTGTTGTGAGAGGCTATCCACTACAATAAAGGATCACTAGCAGCATCTCTGAATTTCACATACAAGATGTCATTAGCAACTACGAATCATAAAAAATGTAGACATGAAAAATGTCTGGAAACGTAGTCAAATGTCTCCTTGGGGGCAAAAATCACCCCCACTTGGGAAATACTAACAGCAACCCCATAGTGATCACTCCCACAAGTAAAATATGATCTCTTCGAGGTAGGGCTCGGTTCTTTGCAACATTTCCATCTCCTAATATTGGACAAAGATACTAAAGCATTACAAAGGAAGAATTAAAAAGTTAGAGAGTTGTCAATGTCTGGGGACATTTATAATTACCACAGTGTTTTGGGAGGTCATTTCAGGGACCTAGTAGAGGTAATAAATGTTACCTCATATCCTACAATATATGGGACAGACACCCTCCCCATAACAGAAAGAATCACCTATTCCAAAATGTCAGTAATGGCAGGACTGAGTCACAGACAATAAAATTGTGTTTGCATATCTTTATACCTTGTATTATAATTTTAGGTAATTTCCTACTTAAAATAGTATTAAGTAATCATTTCTTAATTTATCACATCTGATAGTTCATCTATCAAGAGGACCAATACTCTGTAAACTAGAAACAAATAGAAGGCAAAGGCCTCCACAAGATGAGAAACATGTGACGAATATACATCCTGTCTAGCCACAAATGGTCTTGAGGCCAGAGCTGAGGAACATTAATATAAGGCCAACCGAATTTTGGAAAGGTGAGGGGAAGAACTCAAGACTCAATCTGATTACATTCACATCCTATGAATCTCTAGATAAAGTTCAAACAGCCATAACTAGTATAATTAAAGGTGTTAAAAATTGATAGAAATGTCTACTTTCTGTTTGTGATGTCTTACAGTTTATGTAACCCATCACATTTGGCAGAAACTGGGTAGAGACTAAGGACACTAAGGAATTTCCAAGTGCTCCTAAGCCTGCAATTATTTCAGAGTAAAAGTTTTTAAAACTTTTAAAAAATCAATTAAAAATAGAAAAAAGCACCAACAAAACAGAAAGGGAAAAATTACCCACAGATGGGGTGTTATTGCAATCAAAAAAGCAAAAGGAACAGTCCTGTCAAGAAACAGTACTGTTAAGTCAAGAGGTTATCTTTCTTTTTTCAATTTAAAAAAGTCTTGACCATCCCCACCTCACCCCACCCCACTCCACCGCCCACATCTCATGCACAAAAAAATCTTCCTAATGGGTTATAAACATAAAAGTCAAAACAGCCTCCCAACACCCCCCCCCAAAAAAAATGATAGACAAATGTCATTATAACCTTAGAATAAACAAGGACACAAAAAGCACGAACAATAGAGTAAAACATTTAAAATCTGAACCATATTTCCTTCATCAAAAGACAGCATTAACAAAGTGAAAGTGTAAGAGTGGTTAACAAAGAACTATTGGGACAGAAGAAGAAATTAGACAAAGGATTGTGGGAACCACATAATATAATAATCAAATTTAAATGTCCTGATTCTGGTAAATGCTATGACTGTAAAAAATAATAAGTTCTTAAGAAATATATACTGCATTCTTTATGCATAAGGGGGGGCTGTGTCTCCAACTTACATATGGTTCACAAAAATATGCATAAATTTAAAAACTTAAGAATAAATTAGGACAAAAATATCTATAATTATTAAATCTAGGTAATGGATAACAGGAGTTTATTTATTAAGTATAAAATTTTCTGGAAGTTTGAAATTATTGCAAAATACAAATCATTTTTCAGACCCCATAGTGAGACATTGACAGATGCCCATCAGAATGCAGAAAATGTAAAAAGCTGACAATATCATGAGCTGCTGAAAATGTGGAGCAAGTGAAATTTTCATACATTGCTAGAAGAAATACATATTGGTCAAAACAAACATGTGGTAAGATCTACTAATATTAAAATACACCTACACTATGACATACACCTACACTATGACCATTCCTAGATCTATGCAAAAGAAATGAATATTTATGTCCATCCAAGAAACATACACAAAGCAGATTATTTTTAACACTCAAAAACTGGAAAGAGTAAAAACATCTATTTATATTATAATGGACTTTTTAAAATGTGTTTTACTCACATACAACACACACACACAAAATACAACAAAAATCAGAACAAACTATGCACAGTAATATAAAAGAACCTTGTTATGCTATTAAACGGTGCCAGACAAAGAGTACACACTAAACTACTACCCATGATCTTTTTAAAAATTTAGTTCAAGAATACAAAAAACTAATCTCTGCTTACAGGCACAGTGGCACGTGCCTGTCAGTGACAGCCTATGGAGTCACGGCTGGGACTGGGGCTCTCGGTTTGAGACCTGCCCCGGGCAACATAGCAAGACCTAGTCCCAAAAAAATAGCTGGGCGTGGTAGCACGCGCCTGTAATCCCAGCTACCTGGGAAGCTGAGGCTGGGGATTGCTTAAGTCCGTGGTACCCCGGGCAATATACATCTGTGTTTTCACGGGCAAAATTAGCGAGACTTAGTCTCAAAAGAAAAAAAAAACAAAAAACTAATCTCTGGTTGATATTTGGAGGTATAAGGAAGTAGTTTTTTTTATACACTATAGAAATAGGAAAATATTCTATTTTTAACAGAAGAACAGAAAGATATGAAACAGATTCTAGTTCATAAAAACACACCTCAAGTAGACTACCTATATCAAATCAACAAAAGTCACATAAATTCATAAATTGTTAAAACATAAGGATTTAAAGTTCAAATGTAAGACTTCTCTATTGAAAACAAAACTTCGGTTAAAACATTCTCCAGAGGCCGGGCACGGTGGCTCGTGCTTGTAAGCTTCAGCCTATGAAGCGGCCGGGGCTAGGGATAGCGGTTCGAGTTCCGCCTGGGGCCTGTAGCGAGACCTAGTTCCAAAAAAATAGCTGGGCGTGGTGGCATGCGCCTGTCATCCCAGCTACCTGGGAAGCTGAGGCTGGGGATGGCTTGAGTCCGTGGTACCCCGGGCAACGAGAGCCTGCGGTTCCACGGGCAAAAATAGAGAGACCTAGTCTCAAAAAAAAACAAAACAAACAACATTCTCCAGAAAAATTTTTTTCACCTTTAATACAAGTGGATTCTGTGTAAACTGGTTAATCCACTATGGAAAACTTGTCGAAGTTCCTCAAAACACTAAAAAATGGATCTATCACACAACCCAATTATCCCACTCATAAGAATTTACCCAAAGGACACAAAAACACTAACTGGAAAGGAAACCTGCACTTTTATGTTTATTGCAGCACTGTTTCAATAGTCAAGATATGGAAACAACCTAAATGCCCCAAAATGGGTAAACAGATCAAGTAGATATATATGGTATATCTACACAAAGGAATACTATTCAGCAACTGAAAATGATAAATTCATGCCACTTGCAGCATTATGGGTGGAGCTGGAAGGGATTATGCTAAATGAAACAAATCAGAAAGAAAAAGATACCAAATTAGTTTCACTTATATGTGGAATACAAAGAAACCAAACAAAGGGTTGTAAAAAAGACAAATCTGCCCTTGACCAGAGATCTGAGGCATCCAGGAGAGAAGGAGGTGGGAGGTGGGAGGTGTGAAAAGAGGAAAGAAGAGTACAAAGGACTACACGGATCATAGGTGCTATTGTGGTAAGAGAACTATGAGAACTACGCCTAAGGGGAGAAATTAAACACTGTCCAAAAATTAACAATAATGTAAGAAAAAAACTTCATCTAAAAAATAAACTTAAAATAATAAAATTTTTAAAATTACAGGTGGATCCCAGAAATTATTTCAATATTATACATTTCTGGTTTTATTCACTTTAATATCCAAGCCACCACTTAGTTCTCTTCCCACTAAAATGAGACTGGATGAAAAAAAAAAAGCCCATACTCTCAAATTTTAAAAAAGGTAATTTTTTTGATTGAGTTACATATTCAAACTTTCTCTGTTTGCCAGTTTCCCAAAGCACTGATTTGAAACTGCTCCCAAATGAAACCCATAAAAATTGTTTCCTGGCTAGCAATCTTAACATGGCAAGGTCTATTGGCACCCAACTCCTAATAAATAATAAACTAATTGGTATTTACCTCAAATATGCCTTTGCATGTTTTCTCTAATGCTTTTAGTGTAAAAGTTACATAAAAGCTTTAGGGCAAATATTTTCTTTCAAGGGAACAGCTGCACATTATCTTAGCTCAATGTGTTAGCGACACCTAGTGTCATAACTTTGAAGTACAGCAAACATTGGTTAACATTGAGTAATCACACACCATGAGGCAATTTTTGCCTTGTGCCAACATCAGATTTGTGCTTACACAAACCCAGATGGTATAGATTGATGCACACAGAAGTTACACACAGGAACCACTGTTGCGTTTACAATCTGTTGTTGACCAACATCTCATTCTGGCACTCAACTGTATATTCAAAAACTCCAAAAAGACACTCCAAAAAGACACATACCATACACCACTCCTCACAATGTATCTTTCCTCTGCTAGGTGCTATAGTGAATATATTTTTGAGATTTAAACAGTAAATAATAAGTTGAAAAATAGTAAATAGTAAACTGAAAATAGTAAGCATCTCAAAAAAAGAGAAAACTAAATAACCATTAAATAAATAGGAAAAAGTTACTATTCTGGATTTCTCAATGAGAATTTTAAATGAAAACTCATCATCCCTCAACACATACTATACAATACAAATTTTGGCTTATGACTTTTAATTTTTAATATAATGTAAATATAAATTTAATAATCAAATTCTATTCTATAACTACCCTGTCTCACAGACCAGTCAACACAAGCCAAGTTCAAGACTTTGAAAACATCTTTAACTCTTCTTCTAAATGTCTTATCACAATAGAGTCTCAACGTCTCACATTTAGACAATGCTGAAACTGACACCCAATCAGCCTCACAGTCTTTTCTCCTTATTTTCTATCCGTTTCTTTGCAAAAGCAAGATCAATTATTAAATATGGGTTTTGGAATATTTCTCTACTACTCAAAAAATCTGAATGAGTACCTACCAGCTGAAAGATCTAAAAAATCCAACTCTTCATCCTGAGATCCAAATCTCTTCCCTGACACCATTCATTTAGCTAAAAAGAGGAAACATTCTCTTTTGCAACAAGATGGGTAAAACTTGAGATAACTATGTCTAGTAAAATAAGTCCGAAAGTAAAGAACAAGCCAGGTGTTGTGGCACACACCTGTAATCCCAGCCACCTGAGAGGCTGAGGCTAGGGATCACTTGAGCCCATGGGTTCGAAACAACCCTGGGCAACACAGCAAGACCTAGTCTCCAAAAAAAAAAAAAAAAGGAAAGAACAATTATTGCACAGTATTGATTATGTGTGGGATTATAAATAACTAATACAAATGAACTAACAAAACAAAAATAACTCTTTAGACTGCAGAAAATATGGTGGGTACCAGAGGGAATAGCGAAGGAGGGTGGGAAGAAAGACTAGAGGAGGTCAATTTGGTAGCAGTAACTAGAACCTCAGTAGTGGGTACAGAAAACACATACATACACATATTGAGATGTGAAGCTGTAATCCAAAATTTATAAAGTTTTGTAAACTAATGGTAAATCATATATATACATATAAATTTCCTCCCTGAACCTTCTATATCTCATTTCATGTCCATGGAGAAGTAACAACCACTGAAATGAATGTTAATCACAGGAAGTTATTTTTGTTAAATGAAATAATGCATGACTGCAATATCTAAAATGTACTCTATGTCATAAACAACTCCTTCTCCAACCTGAGGCGCTACTGATAGTGTTTGTCAAGCCATTTTTTTAAATTTCCATTCTGGCACAAAGAGATACTTCTGTAAACTACAAACACATGTTCAAATGATGTGCAAATGGTAAACAGCTTTGAGTTCCTAAAAGTTTATTCTCATTTTAGTTGCATACAGTAAGAAACAGCCCATAAGTTATTATCAGTTTGTGAATCAGCACCAATATATGGTCCACAAATTTAAAAATAAACTCTTTTCTATCCATATTTGCTCCTTGAATTTTCCTGTTTTTATAAGAAGCATCACTCTCTACCTCTGTGAAAACTCTTTCAATGGCTTCTAAAACTCGGTTTCCCTTCTGTAATAAGCAAAAACATATAGGAAAGTCCTGAAAGACATTCAATAGCAACAAATACATGGAAAAATGCACATCAGTCATCATAGAAATGCTAATTAAAACCAGGAGGTTATCACCCTTCAGAATGGCTAAAAATAAAAACAACATCAAATTTTGATGAAGTCATAGAACAACTTATACATTGTTGGGGGAAATAAGAAATGGTGCAATCCACTTTGGAAAGAGATTTGAAGATGTTATAAAACTAACTACATTGCTACCCTGTGAAGCAGAATTTCACTGACAGGTATTTACCTAAGAGAAATGAACACATGTTTACAGAAATGACTTAAAAGCATTTTCATGAGGGCTGGGCATGGTGGCGCATGCCTGTAGGTGGCAGCCTAGGAAGCCACGGCCGGGGCCAGGAATCATGGTTTGAGTCCCACCAGGGGCACGTAGCAAGACCTAGTTCCAAAAAAATAGCTGGGCGTGGTGGCACATGTCTGTAATCCCAGGTACCTGGGAAGTTGAGGCTGGGGATTGCTTGAGTCTGTGAACGTGAGTCTGTGGTTTCATGGGCAAAAATCACGAGACCTAGTCTCAAAAAAAAAAAAAAAAAAAGAATCGTCACGGCAGAATCATTCAAAATAAACAAAAGCTACAAACTAGCCCTTGCAATTCACTGTTAAGAGACGGACCAGATGACAGTGCATACACTGGAATATTATTCAGCAATAAAAAAAAATCAAACAATATGGGTGAATCTCACAAACATGCTGAGTGAAAGAAATCTTACACAATAATAACACAGGAAGTTCTAAATCAGGCAAAACTAATTACTGTGCAAAAAACAGTAGTGGTTTCTTCTGGGATATAGTGTAGGAAATCAACTGGGACCAGGCATAAGGAAAATATCTTAAGTGATAATGATGATGTGCATCTTGAAAGAAATAACAATTACCTGTATATGCACTTGTCAACACTCAGGAAATATATGCCTCAGACTTGTCCATTTCATTGTACATAAACTGTACTAAACAAAAACTAATCAAATGCAATGCTGAACTTGAATTAGTAACATCCACATAAAAGAAAGTGTTCAGAATTCACATTGAAATGTGTTCAGTAAGATGGAGAGACACACACAATACAATACAGTAAAATATTAATGATATAATCTACGTGGTGGGTCTATGTATTTTCACTTTCAACTTTCTCTGAACTCAAAAATTCTAAAGTCCTTACAACGGTCTACAATGCCCTCACTCATCCCCATCTCCAGAACATCCCCTCACCTATACATTCCCTGTAAAATTGCCTTTTTGATCCTGAATATAAGAAACAAAATTCTACCAGAGTACAGGTTTTGACTGCTCTTCGCTCATATCCCCATGAGAATTACTCCTCCACGTTTTCCTCTCAAGCTTGAGAGAGGTTTTCCCAGACTACCCTATATATTAGTCATGATATCAACCACCCCACCATAATTATCACCCAGAACAGTGTGTGTTCATCATATCCCTGGCCCCTCCGGTCCACCTATCTTAAACAGAAATTTCACAGAATGATTTCATTGTTCTTGTAGTCATTATCCTAGCACTTTGAACAAGATTTGGAATCTGAAAGGTAATCAATAAATCTTGGATGAATGAATTAATAAATGAACAAGTATAAATGGCAAGCTTTTATAATCATTCAATTGGGGGAGCAGGGAGAATTCAACTTGGCAAATCTATCAAAAGACTTACTACATCTTTTTATTGCTCGCTCCAAACTACAGGACTAAAAAGACACTTATCTCAATATTCTTCAAGAAGAAAAAAATTTAAGGAACCTAAATTAATGTTCAAGTATAGAAAAAGAACATTTCCACCTTAGAGTCTCTTATTTACTACCTGCTCTTCCCCATTGTACCCTTCTGTGCCTCTTCCTTATTATAATAGTCTTCTTCACATTAGTTTGTTGTTTATTAATTTATTTTTATTTAAATCTTTCTCCTACTAGTTCCATCAGAGCAAATACCACATCTATTTTGCTCATCCAAAATACACATTTTACGCCAGGTACATGTGACATGTGTTGAATAAGGGAACATCATTTAAGTCCTCATAGCAACAAATTCATGCACCAAATCAATCTATGTAGAAGAGTTGGAGAAAAAAAAAACATGGAAGTATATTTTTAATATCTGAAGTAAACACTAAAATACTAATATAGTTAATAGAATTAAAGTGAGGAAGAGTACAAAACTGCTATTTTTTCATATGAATCTCACAAAATTGTTTCAATTTTAATCCCTCTACTTGTATCACTTTAATTTTGCTTTTAATTAAAAGTTTTAAGGGAATCTTACCAAAAACACACTGTAAGGGATGGGTGAGACCAGGGTTTGTTTATCCAGAAAATCAACATAACAAATTTTTTTTTTTTGAGACTAGGTCTTGCTATTTTTGCCCATCGAACCGCAGGCTCACGTTGCCCGGGGTGCCACAGACTCAAGCAATCCCCAGCCTCAGCTTCCCAGGTAGCTGGAATTACAGGTGTGCACCACCACACCCAGCTATTTTTTGGGACTAGTTCTCGCTGTGTTGCCCCGAGTGGGACTCAAACCGCGATCCCTAGCCCCAGTCGCTTCATAGGTTGAAGCTTACAGGCACAAGCCACCATGCCCGGCTAACAAATTATTCTTAATGTTACCTCAGATATGTTGAAAGGAGGGGCCTAGCAGCTTGGAAAAGTTGGGGACTGGACAGTTGAGAAACTACTTCTGCACAGTGTTACTTCTGAACTAACTCAACTGTACTTCCAAATATCATCTAAGCCTCATTCACATTTGCACACTTCAATAAATAGGCAATTCTGTAAATGTTAAAACCAGGATATGTTTCCTTAATCTGAGACTCACAGGAAGGAGAGTTCCATAAAATTAACAGAAGGTGGCCCTGTACACAAGAAGGAAAACATTAAGGTATGGTGTGGACAGAGACTTTCTATCCACCCACACTTACTCAAAAGCAAGTATGATTTATATAGAGTGTACAAAGTCATAAAAACAGTATTATTTCTAGGTCAAACAACACACGCTCTCACTGTCTAACACAGGGTAGCACTTAAATAATTACTGAATTGCTGACTAGTGATAAACAAGTGTAAGAAGGGCTTAAAGTAATGGAAAACAGTCATAACAGTTCATAAAAAGATGCATATTGGAATATACATCAAACTTTTTAACAATGAAAACTAAAACTTAACTGCCAAACTACTTGCACAAAATATCTTCTGCTATCACATCTGGGGAGTAATGAAGTCTATGTCTTGATCGTGGGCTTTTAATGGGAAGTCAAACGGAACTCAGTTTGAATTCCAGTTTGACTTCCTGCAAGCAGAGTGACCTTACCAGCTATGGACTGGAGGACTGCTACTCCACATTAAGTAACAGGTGAGATAAAGCATATTCTAAGTTCTTTGAACATAGCAAAAGCTGAGCCAGTGAAATAGAAGCAGCTTATTTTACCAAACTACTTCCCAAATCTTGAATCAAACCTCACAGGACAATACTACTACAACAGTATATCCTTGAAGAAGATTATTCAAGTCTCTCAAAATACAGTATGAGCATAAAAAAATCACTTTAGAGAGATAATGTAAATTATGAAGAAGACCTTTAAATTACCCACAGATAAACATGTTAACTCTGAATCTATTAAAAGTAATACCTCTAATAATAACTGAAACAAGTGGGCAGCTGAGCACCATCAAAGGAATGTGCTCAGTCCAGTCAGCAACCCTAATCACACAAAGCTCAACCTTCTTGTTAAAGCTCTAGCTTCCTCTTCATCTTCAAGTCTGTCAACAAACAGACTAATGGATCATAATGTAGTCTCGAATAATAAGAAAAAGTCACATTCACAAAATCCTTTCTTCTGATCACAACCCAGTAAGAGTTCTCTTGGTAAAAAAGAGAGGAAAAAACAAAAAAACAAAAAAACACTGCCGAATTTTAAGTCTTTTGTCCCTGCCTGTGGCATGATAGCTAAATTATAAACAGCACTGCAGTCTTGAAAAATGTCAACCACACATCCCTAAAGGCAAAAGAAAGAGAACACCAATTCTATGATGTGTCAGCAGAATTCTTGTATCTCTACAAAATAAAGCCAATTTTTAAAAAACAAGAATAAAAACCCCTAGGCTATGTAACCAGCTTGGAAAAAAAAATTAAAACTTCAGATCCTAAATACCTGATACTATAGTACATAATTAGATGATTAGATGAAGCACATCATAATTAATTAATTAAAGAATACTTTTGTACTTAAAATGTTGAAAGAATTCTGAAATCCAGTGTTCTTGTTACTTAACAACCCTTATGCCACTGTAGCCAAATTCTGTACTCAAGGAAAAAAAGTAAAAAAAAATAAGGAAGGAAAAAACTAAAGCAAATAATGAAAATTAAAATTTAATAAAAAGCAAAAATAAAAACAAAAATATGGGGAAAAAATAAAAACTAAGTCTACATTTTTTTTTGAGACTAGGTCTCGCTATTTTTGCCCAGGGAACCTCAGGCTCACGTTGCCCAGAGTACCACAGACTCAAGCAATCCCCAGCCTCAGCTTCCCAGGTGGCTGGGATTACAGACGCGTGTCACCACACCCAGCTATTTTTTTTTGGGACTAGATCTCCCTACGTGCCCTCCAGGGGAACTCGAGCCGTGATCCCTGGCCCCGACCGTGGCTTCCTAGGCTGCCACCTACAGGCATGTGTCACCATGTCTGGCCTAATTCTACTTTTAAAAACATCTTGAAAGTTAACAACCAAACTGAAGTACACAACTTGGGACAGGGAGGAGAGGATGGGAAAAGGAGGTGAGTTGGGGAGGGGGGTGAACCCAGGGGATTACAAAGATATGAAATTTATATACAAATTATTTAATATTTAATAAAAATTAAAAATACCTTGAATGCCTTGAAATCTGACAGAATATGTATTTCTTACAAATCTTTTAAGAAATAACCACAGTGTCCAAAAGAACAAAAAAATTCTTGTTGAAACAGACAAGGGGATTCAAACAAGTTTGGGAATATGCTGTTAAAGGCACAGATTCATATTACATTGCTCCTAGGCCGGGCATGGTGGTGCATGCCTGCAAGCGACAGCATAGGAAGCTATAGCCAGGGCCAGGGATCGCAGTTCAAATCCCACTTGGGGCATGTAGGGAGACCTAGTTCCAAAAAAATATAGCTGGGCATGGTGGTGTGCACCTGTAATCCCAGCTACCTGGGAAGCTGAGGCTGGGGATTGCTTGAGTCTGTGGTACCCTGGGCAACGTGAGCCTGCAGTTCCATAGGCAAAAATAGCGAGACCTAGACTCAAAAAAAAAAAAAATTACATTGGTCCTGAGCTTCCAACTGCAAAAGAACCTCACAGTAGAAATCTCTCCACTAACCTCCAATTATTGAAGAGTCAGGACATTTAGGCCATGCCACTTACTTGGAATCTAAGTACAAGTCAAATATGAAGCCCAGCCTTACATACCTTGATAAGTTGGGATCCTACCAAGCCTCTTCCTCTTATAAAACATTTTATTTAAGGTCATCCAAAATGAAACACGTAGGATTAAAGAAGCAAACTGAAACCAATGTTAGGTAATTTAAAATGTTTCTCAAAATTGGGATTTATTTTGTCAAAATTGGAATTCATCCTACAGAGATACACGGACATAAAATAACCCTTTCTCAAGTGAATGTCTAACATCATTTTTGTAATACCAAAAAAAGAAAAAAGAAAAAAAAAACAGGACATTTAAGTTTTTCATTAATAGGGAAGAAACAAGTAAAAATCCAAATGATAAAATTATTATACAGATAGTGAAACATTTTCTGAATACTGACATTAAGTGAAAAACAAAAAGGATATATAAAGAAATTTGAAATCCGGTGGTCTTACAGTAAGGGAAATGGAGGAGATGTGGGAGAGATGTTTTGTTCTTTAAACCTCCTGAATTGTGTGCCTTGTCAATATTTTAAGTGACACAGAACAATGATTTTTTACTGTTTTAATTATCACTTGTTTAAAAAAGAATACCTTCTGTAAGTTAGTTTACTCTCCTGTAAAATGGGGAAAACAATTACTAATAATATCTATACTAAAAGAGCTGCTGTAAGAAAAATAAGATCATACATAGAAAGTGAATTCCGTAATTCCTGGCCACATTAAAAATTACTTAGAGCACCTTTAATTTCCCACTTGCCCATTATTACTTGAGGTTTGTATGGTGTTACACACAGAACAGTCTCTTAGCAACTGCTTTTGAAATAAATGGATGAGACCTTAGGAAAGTATGGCTAGATTTCACATCAGCTGGCATGCTGGAAAGCATTCTATCTTTGGGATTCAACTATTTTCATACTTACAGGGATGCTCCACACTTGCATGCCATCACTGTAGCCAATCATAACCAGCAAAGGTGGCTCATTCCCGGTGCTATGTATTTCATTAAATTCCAGATTTCTTGATGTATCTACATTAGAATGAAGTAACAAAGAATCAAATTAAAGATAAAATATCAAAAACAAATGAAAAATACAAAACAAAAATAAAGACAAAGTCAAACAAGAAAACAAAACACATTTTATTGACAACTGTTTAAGTTGTTTTTCAATAAAGTGCACAAGTATTTAAGACACCATTTAAAAGAAAGTGAACAAGAAGCTAAGATCATAAAACTGTGTTTTGCTTTTTTTTTAACAGAGTACCTATAATTACCAGCATGAATAAGGTTTTTAAAAACTCAAGCTCAAAGGGAAGGGGGGGACTCCAATGGACTATGATAGAAGATTATGGGTGTTTTGGTGGTGAGTGTTGAGTTGCAACATATATTGAAGGTATGATTTATATACCCACAAAACATATACCATGTTGTAAACCATTGTTACTACAATAAATACAAAGTTCTCAAGCTACAGAATGAAGTAGTTTTAAAATCAGGATCAAAACTATCTGTAAATGAAAATAAAATATTCTGCCAAAATACAAATAAATGTGAAGTATAATCATTTAGATTTCTCATATTTGTTAATTTAGCAATGGTAGAAAAATGATGTTCCTTTATGTATGGGAAGTAAATCCTTACGTATCTGAAGACACTTGGCATACAGTACATTACTATGGGATTAAATGTTCTTCAGTGAATATTAAGTATGTATTAACAAGATGTTTATTTGTGTATCAAAACTATTGTGCCTCAGAAATCACTGAGGATGGAGTAGGGTTTGTAGTAAATAGGGGCAGGGGCCCAGTGATGTATGGTGAGGGACTGTGAATATTTTGGTGGTAGGTTTGGTGTGGTGACATACATCTCATAGGATGTGAACCCATTTCTCTAAACCATTAGTGCTTCAATAAAAATAAAGTCCACTAATTAAAACATCCTATTTTCAATTATAATTTCGTTTTCCAGCAAGTTTACTCAGTTACTTCCTTTATTTTCACTCTTTGTACTTCATTACCACCTCCAGTTGACTGATACCCCTGCCTTCTGCCTATTTTTTTGACCTAGCTTAAATTTATGTTCTTCTGATCTTGTGTTTGATCAATCATACTTATGCCTTCTGTCAATAATGTACATTTTCTTATATCTTGTTGAGGGATCTCTGTACTTCATCCAACAAAAGCACAATCCTCGCAGAACCCAATTATCCACTATCTTAGTATGAAATTCATTCTACAATTTCCTCAATTACTTTCTTAAGCCTTCTCCAAGCCCTGACTCCACCCAACCTCAGCAGATAATCTGTCTCATACTGCACAAGGAAACTAGAAACTTCCTGTTTCCAAAGACCTGCATACATTGTATACCCTGCAATACGTTGATTTACAAGAAATATATCATTTGACCATTCAAATGACCAAAATATACTATTTCTCATACTGATGAGAAACAGTATATTTCCATACTTATACTATATTAATGAACTTTTAGAAAATACCTATGGACAGAATAAAAATCAGCAAACTTGGAGAGGTAGAATTCCAGTCCTACCCTATGACCTCCAGGGAGAAGACGAGGGTTGGAAGTTGAATTAATTAGCCAGTGGCTAAAGCCTTAATCATGCCTATGATGCAGTGAAGCCTCCATAAAAGCCCAAGAGAGCTTCCAGGTTGGATATTTGGGAAAGAAGGTACATCTTAAGAGTACACAGAAGCTCCCCACCTTTTGCCTATACCATCTTTCCATCTCCTATTAATTGCTGCAATAAATTGGTCTCCAGACTTCTGTATGCTGCTCTACTCAGTCAGATCTAAGGAAGGCATCCTGAGAACCTCTGATTTACAGCTAGTCAATCAGAAACACAGGCAATAATCTAATAATCTGGGCGCACAGCACACACCTGAAGTACAAGGAGCAGGTCGGCGGAACCTCCCACCTGTAGTCAGTTGGTGAGGAACCCAAAACTACTTGTCTGAAGTGTCTTAAGAAACTGAGTGGAACCTGGCACTATTGCCCCATAGTAGAAAACTTCCATGACATCTAAGAATTGTTTGGGGTGCAGAGGCCTCAGCACCAGTAACAAACTAGGTATTTGTCTAAGGATGCCAACAAAGTATCTTCTGATTCCTTCCTATTACAAATAGTTGTCTCTGTCTTTTCTGCTATCTATCTTGGTCTTTCCTACCATACCTGTTGCTAAACTTTGGATCCTTTCCTCCCCCACTTTTTCAAGAACTTTATTCCAATCATTCCTTTCATATATCCATGCTATGCTAGTAGATATTTCCAATGAGTATTTAAATATGCAAAAGTGTCTCCTCTATCTTTAAAAAAAAAGATTAATTAGTACCAGGAGTCTTCAGATATGATGAAGGAAAAATTTCAGGAACTATTACAAAAAAAATTTTTATCATCATGTAGAACATGATGTAGACCAAAACTTCTTAACAGGACAAAATGTTCTTAGCATTGAAAATTAGCAGATTCTACTACATTATTTATTACATTAACGTGAATACTACCTTTACCATGGGAGAAGAGACCTACAGCAATTATAAGCCCACAAAGATTAATCCTGTTTACTTAACAATTAAACATATGAAAAAGGTAAGTCATAAGAAAAACAGGTGAGAGATATGAAGAAACTCTTCAAGAAGAGGATAGTAAAATGATCAATAAACATGAGACATGGTGAAATTTCATTTATAAGCTCGAAAATGCTTATTAAAAACACACTGACAAAGTGTTAGGAAGATGTTGAACAATAGGATTGATTATTCACTGCTAAGCAATGTAAAGTTACTACGATCACTTCAGAAGACAATTTGACAATATATATCCTCAAGTTGACGACACTGATCCTCTGACCATTTCTACTCTAGATGTATTAGATATATACTCACTAAAAGCATGACCACATACACACTGAAAGACATACACCAAAATACTCATAGCAACGTTATTTGAAAAAAGCCAAATACTGGAATCAATTCAAAATGCATTGCTGTTCC
>PVHY01006245.1:0-76026 GCA_004024945.1 Uropsilus gracilis
GGCAGCGCATCCTTCAGTCCCCGGGATGCCGAGGGCCGGGTGCTGGGCGCCGCGGTTCGAGTCTACACCTGGGGCGGCGGGGGGGCGTGGTCGCCGGGAGGATAACGGGGTGATCGGGGCCCGGCCGGGCCGACAGCCCCCTGCTCGGCCTCACGCCCCCTGGGCCAGCCGGCCCCGCCGCAGAGCGCGGGGGCGGGGCGCAGTGGGGCGGGGCCGGCGCCGCCCGCGCGGGGAGGGTTTTTTTTTTTTTTTTTTGGGCAAACTTTGGCCACGTGAACCGCCCCCCATTCACTTTTGCGCCAATCGGGCGGCGCGGACGGATCCCGAGAGGGGCCACGCGCCGCCGCAGCCGGGGCCGCTTCTTAACGCGCTGTGCGTGACGTGAGGGGCGCCTGTTGCAATGGCGAGCTAAGCCGGAGGATGTGCTGCTGCAGCGGCGGCGCCGGCCACGAAGAGGACGGGGGTGGGCGCAGCGCGAGCGGAGCCGAAGCAGCGGGGAGACGCGGGCCGGGCAGGACGGAGGACTGGACCCGGCGGCCACTGCCGTCGCCGTCGCCGTCGGGCGGGCCCCGCGCCCCCGCGCGCTGCGAGCAGGAGGAGCCGCCGCCGCCGCCGCCGCCTCGCGCCCGAGCCTCCGCCGGCGCGCGCCGGGCATGGTCCCCTCTTAAAGGCGCAGGCCGCGGCGGGGGGGCCGGGCGTGCGGAACAAAGCGCCGGCGCGGGGCCTGCGGGCGGCTCGGGAGCCGCCATGGGTGCGGCGGGCCCGCGGCGGCCGCGGCGCTGCCCGGGCCGGGCCTCGCGGCTCTAGGGCGGGCTGGCCTCCGCGGGCGGGGGCAGCGGGCTGAGGGCGCGCTGAGCCTGCGGCGGCGGCGGCGGCGGCCCGGCGGGCGCAGCGGCGCGGGCATGGCCGCGCGTGGCCGGCGCGCCTGGCTCAGCGTGCTGCTCGGACTCGTGCTGGGCTTCGTGCTGGCCTCGCGCCTCGTCCTGCCCCGCGCCTCGGAGCTGAAACGCGCGGGTCCGCGGCGCCGCGCCAGCCTCGAGGGCTGCCGGCCGGCACAGGCGGCGGCGGCGGCGGCTGCCCAGGCCAGCGGGGCGCGGAGCGAGGCGCGCGGGGCGCATCTTTGGCAGCACGACCCGGTCCCGGATGGCGGCCCGCGTGACAGGAACTTTCTCTTCGTCGGAGTCATGACTGCCCAGAAATACCTGCAGACCCGCGCGGTGGCTGCTTACAGGTGAGTCCCTGCCCCCTGGCTACCGCCTTCCGCAGCCAGCATCCCTCTGGGCGGCCCTCCGGCGGCTCGCTCTGCCTGCTTGCCAGACAAGAGCCCCGGGGTGTCTGTGGAGTCAGGGTGTCCCCGGGCGATGCCCAGCATCGGCGGCTGAGGTCAGAGGTGGGATGGTGAGCACCAAGCTCGAGAGCCCGGACTTTGAAGTCGGAAGGGACCAGGGTGGCCCCTCAAGGTGTGGCTCTCACCCTGACTTTCTGCCATTTTCAAATCCTTTCCATGCCCAAGTCCTCGCTCTTTGAAACTGGGTATGACTGAACGGTCCCTTTCATAAGGTCGTTGGAAAACTCTGGACGTGCGTGGTGCAGGGGTGGCCGTGATGGTTCTGATTCTTTGAAATAGGTACCTTTGCAGAACTAGAACTGGCATAAATGAACCTGGTTAGAGTCCTTTTCAGCAGTGCTGGTAGATTGCACAGTTGGAGGTGTTCTTGTGAATGAAAGGGGGGCCCCCATCGCACCTCGGCCACACCTGCGTTGAGGAAATGGAAAGCAGTGGTTGGCCTTGGTAGAGTTGTGGAAAACTGCTTTCTTGTGTTAACTGGCTCAGTTTGGGGATGAATGTGTGCCTTCCTGTAGCTGGGCCCTCCTTGGCCTGTGAGTCACAGAGTGGCTGGAATCCTTTGAGGATTAGCAAAGGGATTAGCTAAAGCTGTCCTTTGAAGGGAGCTGATTTTGGTTAATATAAGGGGAGAGGGGGTGTAGGAATCTGACAGGAACACCTAGTAGGTGGGAAGCAAGAACTGCTGACTGCACTAGGCTTTGCCGTTCCTCTAGCCCCAGCACAAACCAGTGGAGGAGGTCCTCTGGGAACCAGCTCTTACTTAGAGCAGGCTGTGCTGACCAAGGTCAGTGGTTCTTCATTTATAATTTCAGCCTTTAAATCCTGTCCTGATCTAAATCTGCTGGGAGTGAATGTTTGGCGAAAAGCATGTACAGACCTCTGTCCTTCCCCGGCAGGAAGTAGAGGTTTGAGAAGGGTGAACAAGCAGTCTTGAAGGTGTGCCTTTCAAGTGCACTGGTTCTCCTTTCTCTGTGTTCCCATTAGCTCTTGCTTAAGTCCTGAGCCCAGGTTCTGCCAGGAAGCTCCCGAGTGACTGAGAAGCTTAGCATGCAGGTGGGTCAAATAGATGAACTCCATGACTTGAGAGTCTGCAGACTGAGGTTTTCCTGCTTATGAACCACGAATTACCTAGAGTTACTTTGGGATTAGAAAACATCCACTGGAGAAGGGACTGTCTACACCGTTTACAGCACGATTTCCAAAATCAATCCACATGACTTAAATCTGGTAACAAGTCCTGTGAAGTCACAACTTTGGAGAAATTACTGAAATAGTTTATGCAAATAGATCTGTAACCCCTAAACATAATACATTTGCACAAATCAATATGAACAAACCAGCAGGGGACCTGGTACCCTGAGATTTCCCAGAGAATGTGCTGCCGACTAGAACTCTTTTACACTTGGAAAAGAGCTTCTCCAAAGCCCATACTTGACGTGCTTGCTTTTGACCTCCTTTCTGAATCCTCCGACCTCATCTTTTCTGATTGAGGAATGATGTCACTGCTTCTGTTAATGAGACATAGAAACCCATTTGCCTTCTGTCTCTGTGATAGCTCTATCTTGCTGATAAATGAAAATCATTTCCAGGATTTTTGGTATCCCATCTCCTTGTCAGCTCTCCTGAGTGCGCTTTCCTTTCTCTCTCTAATCATGAGGGTGGCCCTTCTCAGCCTACTCTCAGCCTGTCAACCCTATGTTTAGGAGATGACTGCTGCAGATGCAGAAAACGGTTTTAGCCTTCAGGACTTTGGGGGAGGAGGAGGCCTGAATCAGGATGGAAGGGATAGGGTATAACTTGTGATTACAGCTTTGCTGTGTTGTACAGCCTGGGCCAAAAGCCTGCACTCTGCTTTTAAATTGGAAATTTCATGCTCAGTATAAGAATCAGTTTGAATCTTCTAGCACAGGGTAGCAGTCTGGTTTGTGTCAGCTTGTACAGTTTCCCTAAGAGGCAAATTTGTTCTTTACTTTAGGAAAAATGAACATACTTTTTGTTTCTGGTTTTTCAAAGAAAATTGTTTCACTTATGGGTCGAAGAGAAATTATTAGTGAGACATGTCTAAAATTTGCCATTAAAAAAATAACATTTAGCATGGACATGTACTTTAGTTGTTGAAAACTCAGGAGAGTAGTTCTGGGTACTAGTAGCTGTTAAGCCCTCCTTTCCGATGACTGACTCAGAAAAGAGCTAAAAAGCTTTTGAACAATTCAAGGCAATACATCCGCCTGTGCTACAGCGACTGCACTTTTATAACAAAACAGCACATCTTTCCCAGCCTGCCATCTGCGTGAACTGGGGAGAAGGGCGCCTCGAGATGGTAACTGCTGTGACGGCTGAGAGCAGACAAGATACAGATTTTAAAAAGCAAACAGAACAAAACTCAAAGTGTGGCAGCTCGGAGACCAGCCAGAGTGAGCCTCCTTCATAGACCCTGAGCAGTCATGCCAGCTGTTAACGACATGCAAGTGGTTCTGGTTGACCAGAATGTTGGGATAAACTCAGGATTCATTACTTTGCTTGACAAGTACATGTGTGGCCCCTCTGGGTTAGACTCTGAGTTTTGGGGACTCAGCTGTGAAGCTGCATGTTCTCAGAGCTTCTGTTCTAGTGGAAGGGACTGTGCTAGAAAAGATTTTGGGGACAGGTACTGACTCAGAACAGGGGAAGACAGAGTGGCGTGGCATCCTCTAGTAGGTGGTGAGGGAAGGCTTCCTCCCACAGCTTGCTGTGTGGGCTGAGATCTCCTAAGGAGGAAC
This sequence comes from Uropsilus gracilis, assembly GCA_004024945.1. Lineage (NCBI taxonomy): Eukaryota > Metazoa > Chordata > Mammalia > Eulipotyphla > Talpidae > Uropsilus > Uropsilus gracilis. The sequence continues at coordinate 4,108 of PVHY01006245.1, forward strand.
CATTTGTGTGAATATCATTGACTAGCCTCAAGGCAGAGAGAAATCCCAGAGCAGCAGCCAACTGGGAAAGGAAACTGAAGAAGACTGGTCTGAGAAAGAGGATGAGGACTGACAGTGTCCAGTCTGGTGGGATTTGGTTCTAGAGAGCTCGAAAGCCCTTGAAGATTGATGCAGAGAGAGCTGATGGCATTGTGCTATAAGAACAAGTAACCTCTGCCGGTTGTGTGGAGAACAGCTTGCAGGGTACCAAGGAGATCGTCAGCGGTGGTGCAGGTGGGTGATGGGGCAGGTAGCACGAGTGCAGCGGCTCTGGGGATGGCGAGAGAGGCTGCCCCCAGGTCTGTGCTACTGGTGGAATGCTTATGTGGTGCATCCAAGAATCCCTGGAGGCATCTGGGACCTTGCCTTGAAGATGGGGTGGGTATTTGTGTCATTTATTCAGAGGGAGAGGACAGACTAGAATGAATTCTGGGTCAAGGGAGATCTGGTTTCCACCCAGGACACCCCCTCACCCCCAAATCCACAACTAGAATTTCATCTTCCATGCTGTGTAGTGAAACACTAACAGTGCTGATCCGAGCAAAGTACTTGAGAAAGAGAACTAAGCTAGTACATCTTACTTTCTTTTAAGCGGCAGAGTAGAAATTTACACACTGTCAGAAGCACAGTGGTTATTCACGGAGAGATGACATGGGGTCTTGAAGAATGTAGGCAAGTCCAGGGTGCAGAAAAGACGAGCTGAGATGCTGTGCAGCTGTTCAAGCGTTCCTGGCACCAGCGTCTGTTGGCCCACTGGCCGCATCTTGATGTGGGGATAATTTTAGCTGGTGTTGAGTGGCAATGTGGAAAGCACTAAGTCGATGCAGAGAGTGCGTACCCCGAGAAGGCCTTTTACCTTCCTGGGGCTCTAAACTGGCTCCACCCCCAGTGCTCACGTGGCTGACTTTACTCTCGTCCCATTGGGCAGAGCAGGCAGCAGTGTCTCCATCACTGGTGACGATGATGCCACCTCTGGAAGTGGCTTTCACCAACTCATGTGTGAGGGCTTTGGTTCCTCAGGCAAAAAGCTCCCATTCAGACATACCTAGAGGCTCAGTCTGTGCAAACTACTTCGCCCTAGAGCAGTCTCGGTGTACTTCTTTACTGTTCTCAGAACCACAGCTGGGCCCAGCACATCTGCCAGTGGCTGTGATGAGCCAGCCAGTCATGGCCTGCTCATCAGGCTTTGTGCAGTGACAAAGTCAGCAGGCAAGGTCACCTTCACACTGTTCTTCCACGTTAGACACAAACTCGTTGACAGTCTTTGCTTCCTCTTCAAGCGGCCTTGCCAGTCAGTCTCAGTGTTGCTGAGCGTCTTAAGGGAGCTAAAAGTCTTTCCGTGATCGGAACTCATTCCTTGCCTCTGCATATGATGGACGGGCAGAGTTGCTCTGAACTCTCCAAGGTCTTGACACAGAAGTTCAGCTCCAGTCTCCAGTGGCAGATTGACTTGAGTGTGGAGCTGCGGGTTCGGTGAGCAGTGCCAAAGGTGTCGCTGGTGTAGGCATCCCCTTGCATGGAAAGAAAGCTGGGAACGCTGCTCCTTTCGCTGGCTCCACTTTGACCATATTTCCAGAGGAATCTTTCCCCTTCACTGCTGCCTCCAAAACTTGAAAGGAAGGTTCTCCCGCAGGATGACAGACCCAGCAGTGGGGTCAGCTCAGATTTTCTCCACTTGTGGGCCCACACAGTCTTTCAGGGGCAAACCAGCTACCTTATGGAGCAAAGGCTTGAATTCTGCAGCAGCAGGTTCCAAGGAATATTGGGTATGGGCACACCATCCGGCCAGCCTGGGTGACGACGCATGGCAACAGTTCACTTGGCCACGCTATCCACGCATAATTTGATACTTGAGGTGTCAGCCCCGACCCTCTGGTGGTTTGTTGGCTGGTTGTCCTGAGAGGACAGTGAGGTCCACTCCCATGACAGCCCACTTCCCCTTCACCTCTGGTCTGTCTGTGGTCAGCTTGGAAAGCAGCATCTTGATAGTATATGACAGTATCTTGAGGATACCTTGGTGTGGATACCCCACTGCCCCTCCTCTTCAGGGCCGTCTTCCAGGGCTTGGGGGTGTGGCGCATGTTGTGCTTGTCAGTCCCCATACAGGACAGGCTTTAAGAAAGTCTTTAGATGACTGCGATCCCTTGTTTTCGTTAATTGCAATGCTTTTTCTAAAGGAATTGAGAGATTTACATCTAAAGTGATGTAGTGAGGCGTGGGCCTCTACAGTTAGCTTTAATTACCTGAGGGTTTAATTACCTGAGGGTTTAATTACCTGGGTAGTTGGGCTCTACAAATACAATTGCTTTTGACTCCTCTGTGGAAGTATTGCTGTTTTAAAGTGCTGTGTGCTTTCTCCAGAATGATCTGTTGCTCTGGGTAGTGACAGCTTATCTGAGCCCTTGGTTCCCTGAGTCCTGTTGAGTAGCCACAATTCATTTGTTTGATAGGTGTGTTGTCTAATAGAAGTCAGATGTCCATGTCGTTTAGTCTTTTCCATCTGTTTTTAAGACTTCCCCTCCCTCCTAAGCTCAGAAAGTTAGTGCCCAGGAGAGATTTTTGTGAGCAATATTCCCCTCCCCCCAATTCTGGAAAGGGTAGAGTCACCTCAAACCTTACTTTACCCCCAAATAGTACATTGTCTTGGCACTGTCTTGAATAAGCTCTCATTTCTCTACCAATTTGAAATGCCATCTTCATCATACTCAAAATCCCTGGGTATGTTTTTAGACTTCCTGTTTTGTTCCATTGATCTTTTCTGTCTGTTCTTGTGCCAGTACCACCCGTGGAAATTATTGGAGGTTGAATAATATTTTAATATCCGGTAGACAAGTTCCCCTTTGTTAATCTTCTGTTTCAAATATTTCTTGGCTGCGCTTAGTCTAGTTTTGCTGGGAGAGTTTTGATGCTATTTATCTTATTAATCAACAACTTGATAAGAAAGAAAAACAAGCCGGGCACGGTGGCTTGTGCCTGTAAGCTTCAGCCTATGAAGTGGCCGGGGCTAGGGATTGAGGTTCGAGTCCCGCTTGGGGCCCGTAGCGAGACCTAGTTCCGAAAAATAGCTGGGCATGGTGGCGCGCACCTGTCATCCCAGCTACCTGGGAAGCTGAGGCTGGGATCGCTTGAGTCCATGGTACCCCGGGCAACGAGAGCCTGCGGTTCCACGGGCAAAAATAGCAAGATCCAGTCTCAAAAAAAAAAAAAAAAAGAAAGAAAGAAAGAAAGAAAAACAAGCAGACTTAGCTTTTCAGCACATTTTTATGCCCAGAGCATTTTTTATTTGTCCTGGTTTTTAGCTTCCTTGTTTTCTTTCTCTGAAGAGGTGGATGGTTTCTGTTCTTAGCCCCGGAGTGATAAAAAGTACCTTTAAAACTGAGCATCAGTTGTGGAAAAAACCTTTTGAGAAACAATAGCTTGAGTTACAGAATCGTGTTGCAAGATGATATTATACCAGTTAGTCATCTTGCGATGCCTTAAACGAAGGCGCCCTGTTCCTTTCGCCAACTGTAATGAGTGAATCTCTGAGTTGCTTCCGTTCTTTGTTGGACTCTGGGAAACCACGTTGGTCGAGAAGGAGTTGAGGGCCCGTGTGCTTTCTCAGGTGGCATGCAGTTTGGCAGTGCTGTCCTGAAAGCCCTCTGTGGTCCAGCAGCCTGTAAGCGAGCTTCAGGAGCAGAACTCATTTCAGGTCATGGGCAACCTGTGTCCGATGACTGGTGAAAAATGTGATTCTGTAAACGAGCTCATGGTCTCATGTGCCAAGGCTCAAAGTCTCAATGCTCTCAGGCAGAATATGCCCCTGATAGCCATGGCTATCAGTAGAGGGTTGGTGTAATACATGACGTTTGCATCATGCGGCAGTTCCCTGTGCCCGGTCCATTCATCAGGTTGCTGTTTATTGGCAATGGGCTAATAGCCATCGCTGCAGTTTATCATCGAGGAAAGGAAACCAGTGCTGTGCTCGCGTGCTTGAAGCAGTTCCTGTGGGGCTGTGGAAGAATGGGGGCCACACTGATTCATGAGGGCCTCAAGGAAAGTCCCGCAACCCTGTGTCATAAGCTGTGGGCCACAGCTGATCTCGCTGATGATGGGTCTTTGCTGGGACGTCTCTGGCTCTAGATCTCTGGTGGCTGAAACAGGCTGACAGAAATGAAGAGAGGAGGACAGTTAGGGGGAAGTCTTAGGCCCAGCAGGAGGTCAGTTTTATTTACAGTGACACAAAGTAGACTTAGATGTTTTAGTAGCATAGAAAAGGAAGTGCGAGAGAGTTTATACCACAGCTCCCAGTGGTTTTTCATATTCTTGATATTTTTCTGCATTTTTCATCAAGCAGTTGTTTCGTAATCAAGTTACAGAGCTTCGGCAAAAGCTATGATAATGATGGTTCTTGGAGGAAGTGTGGGTGCAGTTTTGAACATGGTAATTGGATTTCTCAGTGCAGGGGCCAAGGTGACCTCTTGTTCCCTGGGGCTCAGGTCAGGGCTCATTTCTGTTCCAGTGACAGTCAGCCCTCTTCCCAAGTGTAGATGTAGTACTTGACCTCTATTTCCTTCGATTCCTGCTCCTTCACACTTCTGGTTGATACTTGGGAAAGTCAGGTGATGGCATTTTAATGGGAGGACCCTGGAGTCCACGTATTAATGATGATTAAAGAATATTCAGTGCTTCCAGCTGTTGGCAATGCCTTTATTTTTATTTATTTGTTTGTTTGTTTGTTTATTCATTTATCTATTTATTTATTTTGGCTTCTGGTTTTGGATAGAATTAGGGAAGTGGGAAACTCTGTGACTCAATGTGAAATGATTAGAGTCGTTCATCATCTCACCTTAATGCACTGTCACTGCTGAAACATGTTAAAGCTCTGGTATTCTGTAGCCAAATGCATTGCTTGTGAATGGTTCAGAATGAGGGGCAGTCAGCCTTGGTGTGATGTAAACTTAGGGCTAACCAACCAAAAACCTGAAATACTGAAACTGTAGGTGCCACTAAAATAATGACTGTGTAAGTTGAACTGTGCAACGGCTGTCCTTTGCTAAGTCTTTGTTCCTTCTGTATATTCCTGACCTGATGGTGGGAGGTGCTGGGCTGGGTTTTCAGGCACAAAGGGACACCGAGAATGAGGGCTTCAGAGTCTTCTGGCCTTCATTCGGTGCAGCCCAGATTCTGAGGCGGTGTCCTTGACAGCCAGGTTTCCACAGGCCAGGAGAGAGCGGAAGTGGCTGAAGTGTGTGTCTCTTCTCCTTATCTGTTTCCTTAGCCTTATCAGGGACTTCAAAAGCAGCCCTGGGTGACAACCTGGGAAGTGAGTGTTGGGCTGGAAGCTGGGGAGGCCGGAGAGGCAGGCCTGTTTACATTCTGTCTTGGACCTTCGGTAGCATCGTGAGCTTGGGGCAAGTCCCTGACCTGTCCCTGCACCTCAGTCTCCTCATTTGTAAGGTGTGGGTCACCACACCTCACTTATCTGTCCCGTTGTCATAAGTTGCCCCTTTAACACCTGCCCTCTCCTGGTGTTCCACCCTCCATAACTGTTCGGTAAAGGGTAGCTGTCGGGGGAGGAAGTGGGCCAGGAAGTGGGCAAAGTGACCACAGCGGGCTTGGCTAGGACAGGCTCTGGGTGGCTTCGTTGTTTACATGAGACACCATGGCTTAGAATTAGCTTTGAGAACGTTCAGGCCTGATTAAGTAGTTGGTATTATCTGGGTTTTCATGTGGGCAGCAGCAAAATATAAAGGTTTCCAGCACTTGAAGCTTTGAAACAGTATCATGACAGCAGGACTTGCCTTGTGACATTAATGCTCCCAACTTTAATACTTAGGTTTCAGAGAGGGCGTGTTTGTGGCCTCTGCTCTTGAATAGTCCTCTTGTGTGCACTTGAACCTGGGCTCCAGGGCAGATTGCTATTACCTCTTAATACCCCAGAACCTCCTTCTGGGCCACTGCCCAGGCCATTGTGGAGTAGGAAGCTGTAATTCACCCACCAGCAGCATGATTTGAGGGGGGAGAAGGGCTTGCTTTCACCTTACGTTCTGTGGGAGAACCGGAAGAGTAGAATTTGATTTCTCTTACAAAGATTTTTCCTAACATGTTTGATCTGTTCTATTTCCCCACCTAATACCAAAAAGAATTGAAATTGCTCCGTCCCAAACACTGTACACAGCGAGGCAGTGAAGGAGTTTAAAAGAGGAAGCCACGTACCCGGAAACCACAAGCGCAGAAGGAGAAACTGCAACTGAGTATGGTGGCTGCAGAGTCCTGGTGCCCGAGGGAGGGTGGAGATGGTGGCTGAGTTCTATTCCAGCCTCCTACTGGGGGGCAGCGTGGGTAGCCTTGGGGCACCAAGGAGTTTCCCGGAGCTTCATGCTCTGGCTGCCCTGCAGCAGCACAAAGCTGTCTCTGAGGTACTGTTTGGGAAGACCAGCTAAGGCTGCTGCCCCATCACAGTGTGCTTCCTGTGGGGACACTGCAGTTACTCTTCTTTCTCTATGGTTCCTGTGTGTGTGTGGGGGGGGGCATTTCCCTAAGGTCCTAGTGTCTAGATTTATTTCCCTTACTCCTGCCCTGTGGGGCACGGTCTTGGGACTCTCATGGTTGCCCTCTGGAAGGCTGAGAGCTGACTTTGGGCCCACTGTCAGCAGATGTGGAGGGCATGTGATGGCAAATAGGTCTGACACGCAAGATCTCTGGTTTGCCTTGGCATCTCCTCAGCATGCCTGCTTGCTGAGTATTGGCTGTGGACTGGGGGCGTGGGTATGGGGCTGCAGGGGCTGCATTCTCCCCTTGCCTCAGCTCTTCCCCCTGTGGTTTTTTTTCTCTGTCCTTAGTTTTTCCTTTTTTCACACTGTGTGCCTGTGGTGATGCAGACCTTTGCAAATGTTCTTTGCTTTCAATTAAGTGAGAGCTCTTTGCTCCCGGCAACAAACTTATTGACAACAAACTTATTGAACGCAAAGTTGACATTTACTTACGAAAATTGGGTCTTGAATCCTTTCTGCAGTCGGGCAGAATATAAATAAATCTTGTTATCTTCCAGTCCCTGAAAGGGAGAAACTGTATTCTTCTTGATTCCAGGTTTTGAGCTGATTGATCATACGAATCCATTCAAGTTTATCACAAGCCAGACAACATATGTAGTGGTGATTTGGGGAGAACACACAGAAACTCTCCCCTTGTGAAAACTGAAATAACTAATAAAGTTTAGAAAATGTGGAAGGTAACCTATCTTTCTCCATTTTTTTCAGTTTTTGTCCATCAGATAGAGTAGTAAAGTCTTCTGATGTCGTCTGCTTATTTCTTTTTCTTTTTTTTTTTTTTTTAAGTCTGCTTATTTCTATGGCTGCTTCTTAGCGTAAGACTTTCCCATGGGTTTAAAAAAAAAAAAAAACTTCTCAAACCTTATACCTATCCATTTCAGAAAATCTAGAAAGTGGACAAAACATGAAGGCAATTAAGGCTCTCTCATCCTTCCTCCCAATATAACCAGAGTCAGCACTTTGGGGTAGAGTTGTATGTTATCTCTGTGCATACCCCTGTGTCCTTAATAGTCCTCTGCATGTGTTTGATTGCTTGCTTTCCAACTACCCATCTATTGGAGTGTGTGTCCACAGAAGCGGCCATGCCGTAGATGCAGTTTTCTTCAGAAAGGTATTTTATGCTCTTTTCTTAAAATGACACTAATGGAAGTGCAGACACTGATACGAAGTCCCAGCCGCATTCCTTAGCAGCGTCATTGCTGTGCAGCTGTGTGACTGAACTCTGATTTAGCTTGGTGGCAGGATAGTGTTCACAGGCCAGGAGCAGGAAGGCTCCTTGGCACTCAGCTTATCTGTGCTCTGGCGGGAGCTGCTTATCAGCCCATTGAAAGGGGAGCTTTCTGGCCAGGACCTTTGTGAATGTTCTGTGGTTTCAATGAAGTGAAAGCTCTTTGCTGCTGGTAACAAGCCTGTTGATGGCAAAGTTTGACATTTGCTTATGAAAATTAAGGAACTTGACCTGTTTATTTTAGGGAGGGAGGGCCAGCTTGCTTCTGGAGCAGCGTTTCCTTCGCTGCTTTCACATTATTAGCATACTCCCCCTTCTCCCCAGGAAGGTGAATCACAGTTTATGTTCCAGGACGCTTTGACTTAGTGGGAGCTTTTTAAACCCTACATGGAAAGAGGATCATTTCTTAAGATTCACAAGAATTCATATTGAGAAATTTCCCTCCAACCACTAGTCATTTAGAACAGAAAAGGGTGCACAACTTATACCTCCCCCCCAAGTTTCCTAAAAAGGAAAAGATAATAGATTGGAGTTATCATGAAACTACAGAGGAGCTTTTCAGAATGGTTTGAGATTAGATTGTCTGTTTCTCAAATTAATTGGTTTCTCTTCTTGGACAAATGATGATAGGGTTTAAGTCCTAGTTGAGGCATTTGTTGCCTTAGTGGCACTGCTGGCAGGAGTGGGGTGAGAGGGAAGAGGGTGGTACAGAGACCTCAGGGTGGGCTCAGGTGAGCTTAGTCCTCAGCCTCAAGGGAAGAATTCCAGTGTTTTCAGTGAAAACACTTGTAAGGTTTAAAATCTTATTAGAAGCCAGGCACTGAGGCACATGCCTTTAAGCGCAGCCCTAGAATGCAGCTGAGACTAGGAATCGCTTGAGTCTGTGGGTTTGAGCCACTCGGGGCAACATAGCGAGACCTAGTCTCAAAAAATATCTGGGCGTGGTGGTACATGCCTGTAACCCCAGCTACCTGGGAAGCTGAGACTGAGGATCGCTTGAATTCTGTGGTACCCAAAGCAATGTGAGCCTGCAGTTTCCTGGACTTAAAATAGTGAGACCTAGTCTCAAATAAATAAACAAATAAATAAAATCTTACTAGATTTCTACCTGTTGTCTGAAATTGATAGAATTCCAATATGTAGTTTGAGTGTCCGATTTTTGGTCAGAGACGTGAGATGTGACACTTCGCATAAACCTTCTCTGCAGGGTGTAATCCCAGTTCGGTCCACACTTTCCCTTCTCCCTCATTGATGCCCTTTTATTACTTTATTTGATCTGTAGACTCCTGTCTTCTTTCATAGGTCACTTGCGGCATTTCCAGCTGGCTTCAGAGCAGGTTCTGTATTAAACCCTCACACCCAGCTGCTGCAGTGGGACCTACCACCACCCCCAGTGTATGGACAGTGAGTAAGGCAGGGTTCCAAGTGCATCTTCACCCTGGGGGTGACCGCACTGCCTCTCTCCAGCCACATGTGGCACTGTGGCGGGTCATCCCTGGAAAGAAGGTGCTGCCTTCCCACCCCAAGTCCTAGGCATCCGGTGCTCTGTATTTCACTGTCTTCACTTGGCTGCTTCAGTTTTTCCTTTGAACTTGGTCTGTTTCATTAACCACATTTTAGTTCAGAGGCAATTGCTGTGCACTGAAGTTTAGTGGATTTTATTCACCATCTTTCCGAACTCACTTGTGCGGTAATACAAGCTATTTAGCTTTAAGTTTGTATTCCAGAAGTGCCATCCCTGGCAATAGATTGTAGCTGTAGAGCGCCTTGGAGCTTGACCTCTCACTGCCTTCTCCTTGACACCCCGTGAGGCTGGTTTCCCTCTGCAGGTAGGAGTGGCAGTGAGCTTAGGAAAGAGAAGGGATACTGACCTGGACCTGTCTCAAGTTAGAGGGCAGAAATGATTTTGCCTTTTACACACATCCAACACACATCACATTCAGGCCACTTACTTCATGTGAATGGGCAGTACTTACTGACCTCTTTATGTGTGGGTCAGGCGCTGAAAGGATATTTCCAAAGGAGTGTTGTTGCTTGCCAAACACAAGTCGTTTCTATGTAAGGAATCAGAGGCTCCTTGGTTTGAACTGGGTTATCTCGGTACAACTTCCTCATCTCTGACCTCACGGGGCTGAGACATCCTCCCCCCAGATGTAACTCTGTCGGGATGTACTAAGCTTCCCATAAATCTGTGTCATCTGCGGTTCATTGACATTTGTAAATCATTTCTGTGAGGACTTCATTTTTCTTGAAACAGATCTGTTCCCACTATGCTCCACTCTGTCCCTTGCTCTGCTGCTTCCGGAGCATTTCCTTTGTGACATGGAAGACGGTCCCTGTTACAGCAGTCCCTGCAGTCCCATGGAGTTCCCAGGACCCAGTTCTTTGTTACGGAGTTCTGTGCATGACATGATCTGGATCCATGATGTAGTCCCCTAAGCATTGAGAGAAAGTATGGCCGTCGTGTTGCGCCCATCCTCAGATGCACCTTCCACATCCTGAAAGCCTCATACAGTGCCTGGCATCACATGGATGGTGCATCCCACGATTTAGATCATAGGTTTGATGAAAAATGATCTCTTGAATCCTTGGACTTTTTTTGAAAGGCATGTTTGCAGAAAGTTCAGTACCATTGGTTTTTTTCCCCTCTGCTAAGTTTGAAGTTATTTTATAGTCCTTATATCTGGGTTAGGAAGAAAAATAAAGCCAGTAACTATTTTTAAGTACTTGATTGTAGAGCATCTTAAAAATTACAGAAGTAACACACTTAGGCATTGCGGTTTTGCAAGGTGAAAGATTCTGGAGCTCGATGGGGGCAGACAGTGTTGCACCTAGAAAGGGGTTGCATGGTAGATTTTGATTTATGTATGTTTTGTGACACTTAACACTATCCCCCAAAGCATGTAATGAGGTTTTCCTTCAATATAGAGATAACGTACACAGGATAAAGCGCAAAAGTCATCTTTATTCAGTCTGCAGCCCCTCATCTCTCCACTTCTGCACCTCATCCCTGGAGACTGATAGATATGTTGTTTCTGCACCTCATCCCTGGAGACTGATAGATATGTTGTTTCTGATTGTTCTCTTCTAAGACTTTACATGAAGTAAATATAAGACTTTTTCATTCATCTTGCAAGCCAGTCTTCCCCTCTTCACTCTCACTATAACAGGAAAAATAAGAATATATTGGGAGAACACTATCTTGGAACTATGCTTTTTGATTTTCAGGCAAAATTAAATTTTGCATTTTTGGGGGTATGTGTTTTTTGTGAGTCTACCTGCACAAGTGCTTTTTGCAGCTAGGCCACTTCAGTGTTCATCACACATTGAGAAAATGTGCCAATGCACATGATAGAAATTTGTCTTTTTGATTCCAGAATAATATTTCATTGTGTACATATACCACAACCTTTTGACCCATTCATCTGTTTTGGGGCATTTGGGTTGTTTCTATATCCTGGCTATTGTCAATAGTGCTGCAATAAACATCTGAGTACAGGTGTCCTTTTGAATGAGTATTTTTGTATCTTTTGGGTAGATTCCCATGGATGGAGCTAGAGGGAATCATGTTAGCAGAAATAAGCCAGAAAGAAAAAGAGAAATATTGGATGGTCTCACTTATATGAGGGATACAGGGAAAACAAACAAATGGACAAGAAAAATTTAAAACTGTAAATGGAACTGAAGCACAGAGCAAGAGGGGGGAGGAGGGTAAAATTGGGGGAGGGATGGGCACAAGAGATTAAGGTAAGATGGTGGGAGAACCTCAGGGTAGACAATGATGCAAAAAATATATATATATATATGTGTGTGTGTGTGAGTGTGTGTGTGTGTGTGTGTGTGATCAATTAAAAAAAGAAAAGAAAAAAAATGCGTGCCTTATGACCATTACCTGCTCAGCCAGGGTCATCTTTACTTTGCTCCCTTATGTCTGGTCACCACCTCTGCCAGTGAGGTGAGTGGTTTCCGCATATTCCTATCGGCTGCTGCAAACCTGTCCTTCACTGCCATCCGCCTGGAGGTATCAGGGTGCTGTCTCCAGCTTTCCTTCTGTAGCTCCTGGGACTGGTTTTCATCTCCAGGGGTCTGGTGGACCTCGTGCTTTCCCTCTCTCCTCCTTTCACGACCCTCCTGACCTCCTGCCAGGACTCTGCATCCTGGCTCCGCCTGGGCATCCTGACATTCACCCCCATTGTCTTGGGGTAGTATGGTGCGCTCAGCGGGTGCTTCTGGTGCTTTGTTTCTGTCCTTCGGGTCAGTGCGCCTTTTATTCAGACTCTTGTCTCTGTTCATCTTCATGTGCACCTTGTGAAACTCTTCTGATAAATGCTCTCTACTGGTCTGTGTTTTGCCGACACCACATCCCTCCAGCCTTGCAGATGAGAGTCTTGGCAATTCATGAGCGTTCAAAGATGTGTTGAATGAACAGTTTGATTCTTTTATTGTTGGTTTTATAGAGCAGAGGGCTTTGTAGGCATGGAGTTGATAGTATCATAAAATTAACCTGATTACCTGGACCTTGGTGCCCTGGTAATTTGGTTTTGAAGCAGAGCCAAGACTTAGCATTCCAGGAGATAATTTAATACTCTATCCTTTTTTATTGGGGTGCCTTCGAAAACTAGTTTCGGCTTTGCGGTGTGTGATGCAGTGAGTATCTGTTCAGGGGAAGCAAACCAATCAAATAGCTTCTTCTGGTGATTTTGAGCATGCGTTGATGCAGCAAGAGCAGATTTTCTGGGAATGCAGAGCTTAAGATCGACGGTGCTCTCACTGGTGATTTGTTTCAATTCCAGAACATGGTCCAAGACAATTCCTGGGAAAGTCGAATTTTTCTCCAGCGAGGGTTCAGACACAGCCATCCCGATTCCAGTAGTGCCGCTGCGGGGGGTGGACGACTCCTATCCACCCCAGAAGAAGTCTTTCATGATGCTCAAGTTCATGCATGACCACTACTTGGACCAGTACGAATGGTTTATGCGAGCAGATGATGATGTTTACATCAAAGGAGACCGCCTGGAGAGCTTCCTGAGGAGTCTGAATAGCAGCGAGCCCCTCTTTCTGGGGCAGACGGGACTGGGCACCACCGGCGAGATGGGAAAGCTGGCGCTGGAGCCCGGCGAGAACTTCTGCATGGGGGGACCCGGCGTGATCATGAGCCGGGAGGTCCTGCGGAGGATGGTGCCACACATCGGGAAGTGCCTCAGGGAGATGTACACCACCCACGAGGACGTGGAAGTGGGCAGATGCGTGCGGAGGTTCGCGGGCGTCCAGTGCGTCTGGTCTTACGAGGTGAGAGCAGAAACCAAATTGCTGACTGCGTCTTAATGAAGCTGCTCTAGGAAGCGAGTGATGACACCCTCTCCAGAGTGTCCGGCAGGGACAGTCCTGCTTGAGAGCTGTTCTTTTGTAGCTTCCCTCATAGGTCTCTTCCCTTGGCTCTTAGGACCTACCCTCTGGACTCTTCATCCTGTGTTTCAGTTAATAAATAACGGCGCTCGGTCCGGGGTGTGGAAAGTCAGTCCTATTTCCGTGGTTCTGCACACAGTCCATCCTATCTGGAACCTGTCACTGCACGGGGTGGGGGTGGGGGTTGTCCCTGTCCCTGTGCTCCCAGAGACCGGCCCCTCCCGAGAGGTTGTGCTGACCCGCGTGGGCTAGAAGCTGACACGCTCTGAATTCGAAGGATGGATCGTGACATGAAAGAAGACACCAGTAGCTTTTGGCTTTGTGCTTATTTTTCTGGTGAACAAGCAAGGTGGGGTCAGCGAGAGGCCAGGAGCAGCAAAGCAGCCAGCGAACCCCAGAGCTCTGCTGCCCAGCTCTGCATTTATTTGAAGCCTTGACTCGAGGCAGTTACTGTAATCCGCGGGCTTGCCGTATGGCGGTGGCTCTGGGGAGGAACAGGTGGCCGCCAGGCTCTGAGTGCCCTGACCCAGACGCGGTGTCTTTGAAGGCCAGCGCTTGGGAAGTGTTTTCGCTCCCGTCAGGACAGGAGTTAACACTCGACTCCTCGCTGTTGTGACGCAGGCGTGCGCCTCGCGGCCTGCTCTTGCAGGAGCTGATACTCAGCGGGGGGTGGGGTGGGGGTGGGGGTGGACACAATGATTTAAGTCATGTGGTGTTTAGATGACAGACTCCTGAAAGCTGTGAGGAGGAGAGGGAACCTCCAGGCTTTTGGTTCAGCAACAACAACAAGTAATTTTCTCATATGAAAAAAAAAAAGCTGAGCTTTTCTTCTGAATTAACATTCTAAAGTGCTTGAGAAGGCACGTGCCTGCCTGGACTTGCCTCCCCTCCAAACTTGCCTCTCCGTGTCTCCTAATGACTCTATTTCTTCTGTTTGAACTTTTAGGGAACTAGGCATTTTCAAGTCTGCAGGAAGTGGTTTTCATGTCATTTCTAATTATAAAAGATGTATTTGAAATTGCAGTGTGATCTGAGCGAACCCTCTAATCTCGCATGCCTTCCCACTCCCCACGAACAGTTGATTGCACAGTTGATTGCTTGCTGGACCCAAGGAGGAGCCCTCTTGTCATGAATGTTTGCAGCGAGAAAGCTGTTGGGGGATTTCATGCAGTTTTAAGCAGACTGCATTCTCTCCCTGTTTTAGTAGTTACGCCTTTGCTTGCTTCGTTATGGTTAAGTAATGCAGCGTTCCTTGTTGGTATGACACGCCCTGCGCAGGCCACCTCTGTGGCTGAGACCCTCGCCTCCCTGCTGGAGTTGCAAAGCGTGTGCCTGGCATGGACAGTCAAGTGGCAGCTGTCTGGGCTGCTGTATCTCTTGCACTGCCAGGTCCCACCTGCAGAGCCAGTCTCTGGAGTTGATCAGGAACTTCTGCCAGTCCTCGGGCTGCAGGGGCTGGTAGGCAGGTTTCAGGCTCTCTCCCCCTGGTAGGACATAATCTTCAGTATTTTCTGAGACCTGGGACAAGGGTGCCATAATCATCTTGTCTGGATTCTTGGAGCGGCTTCTGAGGCCTGATGTGTGCCCACCTGACCAGTGACTGGATCAGCTAACGGGCTTGGTGGGAGAGGAGATCCCCCTCTCGGTAGCCCCCTGTCCTTCAGTGGCCCTCGTCATCCGTCCCTGCTTTCTTGATCCTTTTGCTGCCTGAGGCAGCAGAGCAGTTCCCAGAGCCTGTCCTCCAAGGGGCTTATGCCAGTTGGCCCTGGTTGGGTTGGAAAATACCTTTTTTTTTTTAATTACGATTTTTAAGAGACTAGGTCTCGCTATGTTGCCCAGGGTTGTCTCGAACCCACAGCCTCAGGTGATCCCTAGCCTCAACCTCCCAACTGAGATTACAGGCACACACCACCACACCCGGGGGGGGGGGTTGGAAATTATATTATCCCAGAATATGACCTTTCTTCTCACTTGAATTTTGGTGTTTTCAATATAATCAAATTGTGAATTTAAGTGTAGTCTGATTTATCATTCTTTCCCTGCCGTTTGTGCTTTTTCTGTGTGAAAGATTTTTCTTCTTTGCATCACAAGAGTTTTTTTTTTTTTATATATGTTTTTTGGTAAGTTTAAACTCTTACTTTCCACATAATTATTCTTCATCATTTTTTAGGAATTCTGTTTCTGGAACAGTTACCATTCTGTTAGGTCTCTGATTTAATTTTACTTTTCCTTTTTTATTGGACTTAAAAGTGCTTCTAACCTAAGTCACTATTAGGATTTATCATCAGATGAGATTAATCCCTCATGTGCATGAGGGATTTCTATTAAACTTCCTGTAAATCTAGTTTCCTGATTATGGCTTGCATTAGGAGAAATTATTGAGGTGGAGTCTTAGAGCAAAGACAATTATATTAAGCTACAGGTCTTGGAAGGTACTTATTTAGCTCGATTATAAACCTAGCCAGAAGGTACAATTTTTTTTTTTTTTTTTTGCAAGTAGAAATAATGCCTTGGGATTACACTAATATAATTAAAATGACTCATGGGGAACACAGCTGTCCAAATCAAAGTCCACATTCGTAACCTTGTTTTGGTTATTACTGGTGGCTGTTAATGCATGAAAAATTTAAAATTTCACATGGAAATAATTTTAATTTCACAGGAATTTTATTTTATTTTTTTGAGACTAGGTCTCACTATTTTTGCCCGTGGAACTGCAGGTTCTCGTTGCCGAGGTACCACAGACTCAAGCAATCCCCAGCCTCAGCTTCCCAGGTAGCTGGGATTACAGGCGTGTGCCACCACGCCCAGCTATTTTTTTTGGAACTAGGTCTCGCTACGGGCCCCAGGCAGGACTCGAACCGCGATCCCTAGCCCCGGCCGCTTCATAGGCTGAAGCTTATAGGCATGAGCCACCGTGCCCGGCCCAATTTCACAGAAATTTTAAAAAATTCCTCAAGAAATGCATATAACCTTCATGCCTAGATTCACCTATGATGACCACGTCACTCCATTTGTGTAGCTCGCTTGTGCCTCCCAGCACTTGTGTTCCCTGCATGTCCAAACACTGACATGCCCCACCTTCATTGCAGGGTAACTGATGCCGTGGCTCTTTAAATGACTGATATATTTTGACAGAGAATAGGGAACTCTCTTATTCAGAAACTTGAAATAATTAGTTTTACTTGACTTGGGCAAAGAAATGCTGTCCTGCTCTTTTAATAAGAAGGAACAAGATGACAGTTTCTGTTGAAGTGCACTCTGCTTATGGGAAAGACACAGCTCAGTGGTGGGGGAGAGCTCAAAAGATTGTCACACACCAGCAGGATAACCAGTCTCGGGTCTGTTCTTATTTTTAACTCCATGTTTGGCTATTGGCTAGGTTCTGAAGTTGGATTTGAATGGAAAATAATAATTACTAATGCAAGTTGGAAATGAGCATTGGTGGACTTGACAATTTAAAAAAGAATATATGTATATATATTTTTAAGAGTAATATATCACATGACTAAGAATTTGAAAGGGCAAGAAAGTATGGAGGCAAATCTCCCCACTTCTGTCTCCAAGCACTGGACTTACCCCCATGAGGCATCCACTTTGGTGCCGCCTTCACAGATCTACCCTGTGCATATGTGACCACTTACGTTTGTGTATCTTCCCCACTTCCTACTTTTACTTGTTAGTGGAACGTTATACTTGGTGTCTACCTCTTGCGGCTGTTCTCTCACATGTCTGGAAAGATTCTCATTTGATGCTTGCAGGGCTTCATCTTTTTAGTAAATAAATATTTGGGGTAGTTTCAGTTCTTTTCAGCAGTTCCTCCCTTTTTTAAATTGAAGCATAGCTGGCATGTTACATATTTGTTTCAAGCGTGCATTTGTGCTGACTTAGTATTCGTATGTGTTGTGACCACAGTACGTCTGGTTAACACTGTCACCAGGCATAACTCACAGTTTGTTCTTCTGTGATAAGAACTTTGAAAGTTACTCTCATAGCCACTTGCGGATGTGCATTACAGTATTACCGGGTTCACCTGTCATCCGTTACATCCCCGTGACATATTTATTTCATCACTGGGAATTTGTACCTTTGATCCCTTTGCCATTTAATGGTGTTTCTAATCGACCGTTTAACCCAGCATTTCTCAACCTTTTCATATCATGGCACAATCGAGGCATGGCCTCCAAAGGCTCCTGCCACAACCCCTAACCGCTGCCTCTCCTACCTGAAGGCTTATTATCTGACATGCGTAGAGCTTGTTTGGGATAACCAGTAGACCAAGACATATTGGCTCTCATGCCAGCACGTCATTATTAAGGGATTATCAAGGCACTCAGCACTGCCCTCTGAACTGGAGAATGAAGTAGGAATGGCCTTTTCCTCCCTTAAACAACTCAGTCTTATTGAGATTAAAAAAAAAAGAACTTATTAAGTAGCTGAAAAAAAGTAAGTGTAATACATTGTGAAACACATTGTGCTACTGAGCTTAAATATAAAATAGTACAAGGAAGGGTAAGATCAGTGGTGTAAGATCAAAGGGTAAGATCAAGGATACCAATCCTTGAGGGATATTGGCGTTTACAGCAAAATACATAAAAAGAGAGGGCTTCTTTGCCAGTCTGACTGTTGTACAGAGGAATGTTGAACAGTCCTATCAGAAATCTATCCCCCCCCCCCACCGCCCCATCCTTTAGTAGTAAAAGTAATGTCTCTTAACCACTGGTCTTCAGGGAGCTGCTTTGTATTACAAGGATGCCTTTTACACTCTGTTAGGCACTAAGAACCAGCCAAGGCCCCAAGTGACTAGAATCCAGGCTCCAAAGACTAGCACTGCCTGTTTCTTTTCATCTCTTGTGGTCTTATTCTGTGCCTTCCTTGCCTTGCATGTTTGGTGGTTCAGTTTTCAAGCACTCCAGGGATTAAAAGGATACGTTAGTATCCCCAAAAGGGGACTGTAGTAAAAGAACTGGATGAGAACGGGATGCGCAGGGAGTGGGAAGGATGGAAGGGAAAGTAAAAAACTAGACAAAGTGAGACCAGCTACTGTGTTTCTGGTTTCATCTCATGTGCTTGGAGAAAATATAATTTCAGTTTTTAGAAAATATTTTTGAAGGCCCGCCATGGTGGCGCATGCCTATAAGCGGCAGCCTAGGAAGCCACGGCCAGGGCCAGGGATTGCAGTTCGAGAACCACTTAGGGCATGTAGGGAGACCTAGTTCCAAAAAAATATAGCTGGGTGTGTGGTGGCACATGCCTGTAATCCCAGCTACCTGGGAAGCTGAAGCTGGGGATTGCTTGAGTCTGTGGTACCCCAGGCAACGTGAGCCTGCAGTTCCACAGGCAAAAATAGCAAGACCTAATCTCAAAAAAAAACCAACATATATATATATATTTGAAACTTTTTTTATAGGCTAAAATATGATTTTCCCCTTAGAAACAGTCATCTCAGTGACCTGTAGGCAGGTTTGCTAATTCTTTCTTTTACCCTCTTCATATCAGTGGTGAATTTCTTCCAGTTACTGTATCTATCAACTGCAGAATTTCCTTTATTTTTTCAGTCCGTCTTCATGACTTCTCTTTTACCCGTGTTAGGGGATCCTTGCTTTCAGCGGTACCCCATCATTTTTTGTCGGGAAGGGGACACGTGCAGTAACACACTCGGGCAACTTTGGAAGCCAGATTCCACCCTGAAGGCTTGATGTTGCTGCTCTGGTTTGGTGTCTTTTAGAAACGGGTGTTTCTAAAAAACGAATTCGGCGGCTTCGGAGGACTAATTCTCTGAAGCTTGTGTCTGTGTGTGTGGGTGGCCATTAGCATTTCTTGGTTTGCTTAGTGGTCAGCTCATGGTCAGACGGAGCGCTGCCTGGGACGAAGAAGCC
The DNA here is from genome assembly GCA_004024945.1 of Uropsilus gracilis. Classification (NCBI taxonomy): domain Eukaryota; kingdom Metazoa; phylum Chordata; class Mammalia; order Eulipotyphla; family Talpidae; genus Uropsilus; species Uropsilus gracilis. Next base: position 23,193 of record PVHY01006245.1, read on the forward strand.
TTCCATTGTGTCTTTGCTGAGGTGCCCTGGGCAGGGCGCCTTGCTTCACACTGGCCGTGGGCATTCAAGCTCTTTCCTAGTCCTCCCTCCTGCCCCGGGCAGAGCCTCAAGCTGAACCGGGGACAAGAACTTCAGGTCTTCCTGCATATGTGCAAAGCCCATATGGTCAGCTCATTCCCCAGCTTTTTATCCCCGTCTCGGACAACATGGTATTCAACAGTTGCCTGTGATTGTTTCAACAAATGCTCTCCCTCTCCTCCCAGGAGACTGCAGTGCCTCAGGCCAAGTAAGGACAGCCCTGCAAGTGGGGTATCGCAGGACCCCCTCAGCCAGGTCAGGTGTGACTGTTTTCTGGGAAGGGGCCATGAAGGAGCCTTGTTCCATTTCCTTTCAGGGACTGTCAGGCCCATGGTTATTACTGTCATGGTCGACTCACCTGAGGGCCATGATTTTGCTAGAAAATAGGTACTGGAAATAGTGAGTTAAAATCTCACAAAACTCTCCATTTTTCCCAAAACTTCACTATTTTTCTTACATAAATATTCCCTAGATTACTTCAGACCTTTGACTAGTGGCCGGCATCACGGAAAGGTTGCTTTAAACAACTACTGCCCACCTTCTTTTCTTCTTTCAAGGATGAGAGAATTTTCGGAGGTCTTTACGCCACCATTTTCACGAACGACTCCTAAGGTCATCCCTTTGGGGCCTTCGCTTCACAGCTGTGGTTTTGCTTTGAACAGTGAGATCAGTCTTACTCTCTGTTAGGACATGGGGTGCACTGTGGCCTACACGTTAGGAAGACCCCAGCCAGTCACTCACTGCATTCACATTCGGTTATTATTTTTCAAATGAATGATCATGGCAGAGGTTCAGCATTATTCCAGTTGGGGGTCACAGCAAGTGCAGTTAGCAGAGACCTACTCTCCTCCATGCTAACTGGTGTTGGGTGCAGAGAGACGGTGAGGGAGGAGTGTGTGTGAGGTGTACACAGCAAGGCAGCCGTGAGTTAGGGGAGAGAGATGAGAGGTGAGACTGCATGGCGCACGTGTTTGGGGGGAGCTAGATGAGGACATCGACTTGGACACAGCAGACCTGGGCCTGAAGCAGCCTGCATCTGACTTCAGTTTTCACCGGTTGTGTGACTGGGGCAGCAGGTTGCCTGTCTTCTCTGTGCCCTGCTTCCTTAGAAAATGGGACCAGAAATGGCCTGTCCTGTAGGATTGTAGGAGGGTTTCACGGATTGAGTGGGCTGATACATGTTGTCACAGCAGGTAGGTTCTGGCACAGAGCAGGTGCTTGAGAAATGCTCTGGTATTGGAGGCATGTGCTCAGGTGTCTGGGAGAACTGAGCCAGTCGGAACGCATTCCCGGAACGCGTGCGTGCGCTGTAACCGCTGTCAGTAGTAGATACTTGCATGTTATTTGTAGTGGCATGAGTGTCTTAGAGCTCCTGTTTTTGCTTTCATGATTTCAAGAAGATTCTCCTGACAGAGCCAAATTAATGTTTACCTAAAATGGGGGTATTAGTCACTTCGAACTTGTAGTTATTTCACTGGCAAAAGAAAGCATTCCCGAAGTACACAAACCTCTCTGAAATGGTTTCACCATTGGAGATGTCAGGATCTTGTGGTTGTAAGGAAAGAGGTGTTGATCTGAGGACAAATTGCAATCCCTTTGTGATCACATTTGTAGGAGCAAGTTAGGAACATTAACGGACTTTCTCTATTAACCCCCCTTCTTGTTGAATGGCCATCACTGAGCATGTTTGACTTCTGTTCGTTGGCAGTCTTCCTCAGTCCTGGAGCCTGGAGGCGGGACTGCTACATTATGGTCTGTATCAGCCAATGCAGCTGAATAGCGTTTCCTGTGTAGTTAAGAAGATTAAGATCACAGATGTTATCATGCCAATTCCTGTAATAAGCCAACAGTCAGTCTTTTAAATCACTAATCATCATTCAGAGCACCATACAAGTCACTGTAAGGTAATGAAAGAGTACAGTGAGTTCTAAAAACTTACCAATCTGAAAATGGACTAAATCTATATAAAAAATACCTCACTACTTAATAAAACCAACACTAGGTCGTATAAAATAGAGTAAGATAGCCAGGAAAACATGGTGGGAGGGAGTAGAACAAAGTGTGGCCAGATAAACAGGTGGGGACAGGGCATGTGGACACTCCCATGGCGCGGGTCACCCCCTCTCTAGCAGTGGTTGGTTTCTGCACGAATCCGAGCAACCGGTGGTGTTCCTTCACTTCTGTAAGAGTTCTAGGCATGGCTCCAGTAGACATTTTTGAAGTTTTTAATTTCAGGCCTAATGATTGTTATTGAACTATTAAGCCCATCTGTTGTCCAAAAGCAACAAACGTGGGAACAAAGGCGAGCGCCTGTAGAGGCCCTGTTATCTGGGCTTAGAAGCAACAGTGGGTGGTGTAGTTGTGCAAGGTACATAGTGTGGGGTGCAGTTGGGAGATGTTGTGTAAGTCAGGATTTCTCAAACTTAACTGACTCAGGAACGTTTAATGGGAAGATTGTGCGTGTGTCTACATCTGTGCATGTGTGTATACATCTATGTGTGTGCCTACATCTGTGTGTGTCTAAATCTGTGCTTGTGTGTCTACATCTGTGTGTCTACATTTGTGCATGTGTGTGTCTGCATCTATGTGTGTGTCCACATCTGTGTGTCTAAATCTGTGTGTCTACATCCATGTGTCTACATCTGTGCATGTGTGTATCTACATCTGTGTATGTGTGTATTTACATCTGTGCATTTGTGTCTACATCTGTGCATGTGTGTGTCTACATCTGTGTGTCTACATCTGTGCTTGTGTGTGTATCTACATGTGTGTGTGTCCACATCGGGCTATGTATGTATAGATTTCACGTGTCAGTACAGCCCAGGAGTCCTGGCCCAGGTTGCAGTTTCTCAAGGGGAGACAGTCTGCAAGAGAACCACTGGAGCTGTGTGTGTGATGCAGCAAGTTTCCAGGCCCAGGTCTGGAGCAGGATTCAGGCAGCTGACCCTGACCACCATCTTCCAGGCCTCTGGTGATGGGTCTCTGCTGGCCTTGCAGAAGCCATTTGACTTGTGGCCACTGAACTTAGCACACATCATACATGGAAGGGGTAGAGGCTGGAGTGCTGCTGCTGTGAATCAACTGCATCTCAGCAGCCCTTTTCCTGTGCTGACCATGGTCCTGGGGACTGGAGTTTTGACTTTGTTCTCTCAGCAAGTAACCTAGAGTCAGGCTGATGGATGTTCACCTGTCATGCTTGCCTGACAGGCTGGTCCTTTCCTTTCTTCCCTCCTCCAAGCCGTGTTAATGGCAGGGAGCTGTGGAGCCAGTGAAAGCCAGCAGTTGAGGGGGGTCAGCTGTGAATCTGAGCAAGGGTTGGGGAGGGGCCCCATGAGCTGTGAGGACAAGCACTAAGGACATTGGCCAGAGATGAAACTGACAACTCTTTAGAAATGAACGGGCATTTTAGAGTAACATTTCATCTCTGCAGCTGAGTTCCTGGATGTCTGCTTCTGTGACTTGGCTGCCTATCTTCCTCAAGCCCTGGCCTTTTTGTTTTCATCCCTCGCTTCTGGTAGTTGCCATGAGGTAGAACTTGGGGCTTGTTTCATCCAGTCAGTTGTGGTGACAAAAACAGTACAATGCGTTTGCTAACTACGCTGATGCTTTTAGATCTGCAGATTTCTTGAAAAGCTTCCCTCCTGCCAGTGGAGCTTAATTTCCTCCTCCTTGCTTGTCACTGAGCTTAGTGGCTCATTTTTAATGAATGCAGTCAGAGTGGGAAAAACAGTAACTTTCGAGGAGCACCGCCTGGCCAACACCACTTTCGTCACCTGGCCAACACCACTTTCGTCACATCTCCGGGGTTAAGTTGCCTTCCTACCATGGGCCCCCAGATTGGGGCAGGGGCGAAGGGGCTCTGGATCTGTGTATCCTTCTCTCCCAAAGTCACAAGGAAACATAAGACAAGCCCACTTTGAGGGACACGTCACAAAATACCTTGACAGGTGTTGTTTGGTTGTGCCAGACCAGGAGGAGCTGTCTTAGATTTCGGGGGACCTGGATGCAGCTGGGGGTCCTGGACTGGAAGAGGACTTGAGTGGAACAGCTGGCAGCATTGGGTTTTTTCTGTTTTTTTAAAGAGACTAGGTCTCGCTATGTTGTCCAGGGTTATCTTGAGCCCCTGGATTCAAGTGATTCCTAGCCTCAGCCTCCCAGGTAGCTGGGGTTACAGGCACGCACCACCATGCCAGGCTGGCATCATCTGAGTGAAACCTGCTGTTTCGTTAGTAGTGGGGTGCAGGTGTGGGTGTCTGTGCTTTGACATGCACCGTGTGGTTCGGTAACTGTTACCAACACTAGAGCAGGCTGCTGTGGAGGTGGGGTCTTTGCCTCCTGTCTCCACCACCCCTGTGTGCATCTAAATTATTTCAAAATGAAAAGCAGTTAGAACCCGCAGATGACTCATTGGCCCCCGAAGGGAAGCTGCAGTCTCTGCCATTGTATCCTGTGCACTGCTCAGCGCCCGAGCCGGGGGGTGGGAGGGGAGCCATGGGAGACTAGTCCTTCTGTGCTTCCAAGTGGATATTGTGCAGGATGTGATTTCTAGCTTATTGACTTCTAGGAAACCCAACACAGAGCGGCCTTTGTTGGCGAGGGCTGCAGAATGCTCGCCCTCATAAAGAGCTTATCATTTGAGCAAGCTTATAATGTGCCGTGTTATTACTGTACGGAATTTGTAATGGTGCCATTACAGCAGAACTTTTCCCTGGCTAAAAAGGACCTTTCAGCATTCACTCGGCAATCAAATGGCAGTGCTCTCGCTGACGTCATCCCTGCTGTTTCGTTTCTGTCCGTGAACCCGGTGGGGGTAAAGCGACCAGTACAAGGTTGTTTGAAGTCTGGCACTTACTTTTCAGGGGTGTTTTTTTAATTGAAAATTACTGTAGGTGCAGCTTTTCCTTTTGTAAATATTAGCGTCTGTGCCTTTCTCCTCAACAGAAACAGTCATTTTAAAGGCCTAAGACTTATTTTTTTTCTGTCACAGTGTGGTTTATCTAAGGCAGGAGAATGCTGTACCTTGTTATAGCACCTGCGAGATGCCTATTTGCTTCTTAGGTGTTTGTACATTGATTCTGCAATCATTTAGAATTATGGTTGTTGTAGGGTAGGGTGAGTATGGAAATTGAAATCGCCCAGGGAACACACCGTGCTTATTTAAGTGACTAGTTCGTTTAACACACCCCCCCTCTCCCCACGCCTGCTGTCCGCCGGGTCCCTTGCTGGACATGGGCCTGCGGCCGTGAGCCCCACCTGCTCCATGAGGCGTTGTTTTTTCGCGGGTATGTCAGAGCAAAGAGACGGAGCTGTGCTGGCAGGTGGTGCTAAGCCGGCTGGAGAGAAGCATTAGTGGATAGAGTGATGGATGGGTGAGGGGGATGGGTGTCCAGCTGAATTAAGACACAAGTGTTGTTATTAGCCAGGCCATCAGAGGAACCTGCAAGGTGGGGCCAGACCCTGTTGGGCTTGTCCGTGATGGGCCCATGGGTTCTGCACTGGGGGCACTGATGGGCACTGTGGATTTGAGCAGGGGCATGTGGGGTGGGCCCTCTGAGGGGCTCCAGTGCCTGCTGGGTAGAGGAGACACTACAGTAGCTGGGGTGGGAGCAGGGGGTCAGTTAGCCCCTGGGGGATGAGTGTCAGGTACTGCACCTGGGGCTGAGAAGGGGTTCCCAGGGGTAGAGGTCAAAGATGAGGGGGAGGGGCCTGAGCAGGGGCCCTCAGTGAAACAGGAGCAGGACTTCCCCTTGAACTTGCAATGTTTGGACCGCTCACCTTTAGGTGATTTGCTGTGCTGGGCTTGGGCGTTTGTGCTGGTTATGATGTGGGAGGTGTTTATTAGAGGTGAACATGCTCTTTAAAAAGAATCCAGTGGGCAGGAAGGGGGGTGGTTCTGCTGTCATAACAACGGGGGCTTTCTGTGCCTTTTGCTGGCTGCTGTACAGGAGCAGTTCTGGCGGCCAGTGGGTCACAGACGCTGGCAGTCAGCACCCAGCAGCTTGCGGTGTCGTTTAATGAGAGTTACGGCCTATCAGCCCCGTTTTCAGAGGGACACTTACCTTGGAAGGCAGGAGTCACTTCTAACTTCAGGGCAGAGTTATAATAGAACTGCTAATCCCTTTAAAGCCCGTGTCACAAATGATTTGTCTTTGAGGCGGGCATGTGGTTAAAGAGATGGTTTATCATCTCCTCTCCCAAGCCGGCTCTTCTCTGATGGGGCCTCCGGGGTACGGGCCTTCAGATGCTTCCTTCTCTCCTGTGTTGTTGGCTGCAGTGCACGCTGGTCTTCTGTTCTTTTTAAGTTCCTAAAGTTTAATTTAATTTTAAAATTTTTATTTTGTGATTTTCATGCAGTTTCGGTCACGTTTGTATGGTTGTAGCACTCTGGTCTTTGGTGGGTACTGGCATACGCATTAGGTAAGAACCGATGTTTGTTTCGCTAGAATTTTAAACAAAGGGACTATTTCCAGGGTTTCAAGCCTGCCTTTGGTGAGGTAGTATTAGCAGACTACTGTTTAAGGTAACACTCAGCTGATGTCAGTGAGGCTTCCCAGTGCCGTTCGAGGTGAAGCAGTGGTTTTAGTGGGTTTAACTTGGTGCAACTCAGCCGGAGTGTGTACAGAAGGGACATTTGACCCTCAGGCCTGAGGTCTACTCGTAGGAATTCCAGGTGTGAAAAAGAGCAGCAGAGCAAATATTTCTGGATTTGTTTCTCAAAAAAAAAAAAAAAAGTCCTTAAGCTAGTCTTAAAATTGCTCAAAAGTCTCTTTAAAGACATCAGCCAGGATTTCCAGACAAGCCCTCTGAATTCTCTGGTTTGAAGAAGGTATTTATTAACCGTGTGATTGAGTTTTAGGTAGTTCAGAGGACAGTAATACTCCACATCTGGTCACCCCCTAAGAAAGAAACTTTTTTTTTGATAGAGATTAGGTCTTGCTATGTTGCCCAGGGTTGTCTCGAATCCATGGACTCAAGTGATCCCTAGCCTCAGCCTCCCAGGTAGCTGGGTTTACAGGTATGCGCCACCACACCTGGCCCCCTAAGAAACCTTTGTCCTTGGCTACACTTCTGTGGGAAACTCAGGGAATGTTGTCTTCACTTTGAGCACGTATGGCGGGTTGAGTGAGGGCCACCCCAGGTTCCAAGTTCTGGTTGTCTGAATTTCAGGTCACCACTGCCTTATTTAGACAAAGGGTCTTTTCAGATGGATATAAGGTAAGAGTTTTGAGGTGAGAAAGTGATCCTGAATTATGCAGGTGGCTCCTCAGCACCACACCAGGTGTACCCTGAGAGGGTGGGAAAGGAGCAGATGCACAGGGAAGAAAGGAGAGAGGGGGGTGAGGCAGCTGTCATTGTAGAATGTGGCACCAGAAATTAGAAGAGATGTGTTCTGCTCTTCCGTGGAAGCCTGGCTCTGCAGACTCCCACCCTCCAGAGCTGTGGGAAAGTACACGCTGTTGTTTCAAGCCACCCAGAGTGTCCTGAGTTGTTGCAGCAGCCTCAGGAAGCTCACGCACACACAGTTATGTGTGTTTTGTGACACACACAGACTTATCTAGAAATGCAACTTCATCGCATGACTGCAGCCTGTGGCACTGACTCATTGTCTGCCGTGGGAGGGGTAAGGCCTCTCTGGTATGTTGTGGCAAGTACCTGGCGCACGAAGCACTTGCCAGTGACCATGCTTGGCATGTCTCGAGGTGTGATTCTCCAAGTGCGGTTCTCTGGTCAGCAGCCTGACCCCTGCCTGGGTCCCAAGTCCTCCCGTGTTCTGTACCACAGGTCAGGCCCCTGCGTGTGCCAACCTGAGCTTGCCTCAGCCTCTCCCGAGAGGCTGAGCAGCCCCCTCCCCCAGCTTTTCTGATTCAGCAGGGGGTTGGGGGTATTAAAACAAATTCACATTTCCCACACATTCACACACTTTGAGAATCACTGATTCTAAGGTTTGGTGGTTCACAGAATGATGAGTAGGAAAATCTGTTTTAAAATAAACTGGAGCTTTAGAGTGGCACGGTGGAACATGGACACAGGCTTTTGAATCCGTGGTGTAAACACCTAGGAGTGTGGCTGCTGGGTGGTGCGGTAAGACTGTGTTTCTCACTATAAGGAACCCTGCGCTGTCTCCCTTTGGCACCTGCACCAGCCGGCTGGCCAGCAGCGAGAGTTCTGTTGCTCTGTCTGTCTACCAGGCAGTTGCTGTCTGTATTTTGGGGTTTAGTCATTCTGACGGGCGCATTGTTTCCCTCCTTGCTGTTGGAAGAGACGTTTACTTGCCTCTTACTGTCTAGGCCAGGTCTTGCCATTGCTACTTACTGTGGCTAGTTTGGGGGAGAGGCTCTTTCCATTTTTGTGTTTTAATAATGCTAAGCTCAGGCAGGTTTGTACTTGACTCTAATGAGGATATGGAAAATCATTGCATTGATCTTTTTCTGGATTGGGTTTGATTTTACTTCCCCCTTCATTCTTGCTATGCTTGTCCATGTGCCTTAGGCATCTCGAATATTAATACACTTAGCTTAACGGGTAATGGCAAAAGTTTGTTAGGCAAGTCTGAACAACATGGAGAAGATGATCACATTCTTACCAAGATGAACAGGAACAAGCAGAGGACGACTTTGGAGAGAAATTTGTGAATCGTTCACTGTCTGTTCATTCAGCAGGGCCTGCTGTATGGCAAGGTGCTGTATGGCAAGACTACTAAGGTAAGTAGATGTATAGCCGATCTCTGCCATTGTGGGGTTTGCTGATGGGAAAGGCAGATAATATTCACATGCCTGGTGTTGGGGAGTCAGGGGTAAGCAACTGGCCAGCTCCCCTTCTGGAGCTTGTGCTCATGACTTGTGGCATTAGGACACCTGAGACGGTATAGAGAGCATTAGCATGTCGAGCAGGTGACCTGACCCTGCCGGTGGGTCTGGGCACCTTGGTGCGCAAGTGTCTTAAGGGGGAGTACAGGTTCTGAGGGTACAAATGGGGCGGGGACTGGCAGGTCCCTGGGATGATAGACATTCATCTTGCTTTCTCTTCAGCGTTTTCCCCTAGCAGGGACTAGAGCTGTGCTCCCTGCTGCTCCTGCTGCTGCCGGGTGAAGGAAGCACCTTGGTTAAATTGAATGTACTCCTCATGGAGACTGACTTATTAAAAAAATTCAGCAACATTGTTATCATCTTAACTGTGAACAATACAGAGTAAAGAGCACTTCCCTCCTTTTCGCCAGAGGATCAGAGATCTGTTCCAAGGGCAGGAACCCTTGTTTCAGGCAACTTGCAGTCTGCAGATGGGAGATCAGGTGTAATCATACTCACACATCTCAGAGGGAAGTAGAAAAAAAGTTTAGAACAGGATGTTCTAGGGAACCAAAGACAGACTACCTCAGGGTGGCAGGGACAAGTCCACGTAGTGAGATTGTTACCCAGAACTTGCTCACTCACCACAGAGGATGTCCCCAACCATGCAAGGGTGGGGCACCCCATCTCAAGGAACAGTGAGTGTGAAGTCACTGGAGTATGCAAGAACCCTGCCTTTGTGAAAATGATACATGGCTTTGCCTGTCTGCAGTGGTAGGAATTAACTAGAAAGATCAATGAATTCAACTAGTTTAATTTTATTTTAGAGGATGAAATCATCTGACATTGAGCTATGCAAGCTGTCTTGGTATTTAACAGGCAAAAAAACCCCTATTTTTTTTTGACTGACTAGCTGACAAATAAACTAATAGGCCTTTATATGGAAAAGCTGATGAGAGTCAAGATTTCCACAGTTGATTTGTTCAAGGGGAGGTGTATGGCTCCAGTTTCTATTGCCTGACTCTTCCGTGGGAACTTATGTATTTCCCAAATCATTTCATGGTGTGATAGAAGAAATAAGGACTGAATTTTCTTTATGAGCTTGGCAGTTAAACAGAAATTATGTGGAACAAATCACTGGAGACACACACATAACACATTCAGTGCTCAAAGTCAAAATTGCCCTTCAGTGTAACATTGTCCTCTTTTCTTGCTCCCCTTTTGGTGACCACTAATTGGTCTTACAGTCTGAAGACTTATGTTTGTTTTATTTATTTAATCTTTTTTTCCTGTGGGTTTCTTATTTCTGAGTTTTATTAATTTGATATGCATATTCCTTCTATGCACCTTTTATGAAGGGTTTTCACTGTAAAAGAATGTTGAATGTTGTCAAGGGCTTTTTCTGCATCTACTCAGATGGCGTGATTGTTGATGTGGTATATTACATTGGTTGATTTCTATGTCTTGAACCATCCTTGCATTCCTGGAATAAATCTCATTTGATTTTGATGATGATTCGCCTTAATACTGAATTCAGTTTGCCAAGATTTTTGCATTTGTATTCATCAGTGATAGTGGTCTACAGTTTTTGCTTATTGTGGTGTTCTTGTCTGTTTTTGTATGTGGGCAATTTATATTGTTTTTATAGATGGCATTTGGAAGTTTTCCCTCTTTTTCAGTTGTATGGAAGATTTGGAGAAGGATGGCCAATAGTTCTTTGAAAGCTTGATGGAATTCATCAGTGAAGACATTTGATCCCTGGCTTTTATTTTGGGAGAGAGGCTTTTGAACTTTTAAAGACCTATTCCTGGTGGATCTTTCCAGGTATTCTATTTCCTTGTAGTTCAGTCCTGGAATATCATCTAAGAATTTGTCCATTTCTTTAGTTGTCCAATTTGTTGCTCTGTAATTGTTCTCAGCACTCTCTTACTCAGTTGTATTTCTGTAGTATCTGTTTTATATATTCTTTGTGAAGCTGGCTAATGGCTTGTCTATTTTGTTAGTATTTTCAAAGAACCAGGCCTTGGTTTCATTGACTCTGAGGATTTGTCTTTTTGATATCTAGTCATTAATCTGTGTTTTTTTTTTTTTTTTTTTTTTAGACTAGGTCTTGCTATTTTTTTTGCCTGTGGAACTGCAGGCTCTCGTTGCCCGGGGTACCACAAACTCAAGCAATCCCCAGCCTCAGCTTCCCAGGTAGCTGGGATGACAGGTGCGCGCCACCACGCCTAGCTATTTTTTTTGGGACTAGGTCTTGCTACGGGCCCCAGGCGGGACTCAAACCGTGATCCCTAGCCCCAGCCGCTTCATAGGCTGAAGCTTACAAGCACGAGCCATCGTGCCCGGCCTCTGTTTTTGTTTATTTTTCTATCTAAGAGAGACTAGGTCTTGCTATGTTGCCCGGGGTTGTCTCAAACCCATGGCCTCAGGTGATCCCAGCCTCAGCCTCCCAGGTAACTGGGATTACAGGCACATGGCACCACACCTGGCTGTGTTTTAATTTTTTAATGTTGTTTCATCTATTCGTTTTGATTTTGCTTTTTCTTCTTTTTCTAGTTCCTTTAGGTGTGAACTTAGATTTCTTATTTGTGGTTTTCTGACTTCCTGAGTTTGGCCTGTATTGCCATAAGCTTCCCTCTTAGTGCTGCTTTTGCTGCATCCCAAAGGTTCTAATTTTTCATTTATTCATTTTCAGTCATTCATCTCAAGGTTTTTTTGTTTTTTTATTTACCTTATGGGATTTGACTTTTCTCTTTGACCAGTAGGTGTGCAGTAGAATGTTGTTGATTCTCCACAAATTTGTGATTTTTTTTCATTTTTTTGGTTGATTTTTTTAGTTTCAGACCATTATGATCTGAAAAGTTCTGCATTTTTTCTGAAATCTGCACCATGTTTTTAGCATTAATTTTTTAAAAAGTATTGATTATATAATTTTTTCCTAACATCATTGTGTACTCCATAGTTTTCACACCACTAATATCACCTGTGAACTGTCACCGTGATTCCTTGCGCTCATCCCTCCCCTGATTTGTCTTTCTTCCCCTTCTCTTGCTATATGTTTCAGTTCTGATATCAGTGTGTTAGTTTTCATTTTTTCTTCCGTTTGTTTGGTTTCTCTATAGCCCACATATAAGCAAGACCATCTGATATTTATCCTTTTCTTTCTGACTAATTTCAGCTAGTATAATTCTTTCTAGCTCTATCCATATTACTGTGTATGACTTGAATTTGTCTTTTTTTGATTGCTGAGTAGTATTCCATCGTGTAAATATACCACAACTTCTTGATCCATTTGTCTGTTTTGGGGCATTTGGGTTGTTTCCATATTCTGGCTATTGTAAATAGTGGTGCAATAAACAGAGGAGACTGCACCACTTCTTGATTGTTACTTCTATCAGGCTGTTTTTCTCTCAATCACAGTGTTTTTACAATGACTGAAAGAACAAGTGTCAAGATGTGGAACCTTCAGCCTCCTTTTCTACTGACCAATTTTGTGTTGTGTGTTTTGAAAAATTATACCTATAAGTAGTCTAACTTCCTGTAACCAAGTGTTTAAATATCCTAAGAAATATAAGGCACTGTCCATTCTCAAACTGTTCGATAAGTAATTATTGTCAAATGCTATTCCTAAGTTAAAAACAGATCTTGTTTTTGTGTTTTATTTTTCTTTCCCTAGTAAAGTCATGGAACATCAGATTCATTCACAAAGTCCTACTGGAGTTAGGAACTTGAACTGTTAGCCCAGAAGTCAAAGATAAATGCTTTGAGAAACTTGATGAAAATTTAATAGCACTAACTTATAGTAATCTTAAAAGATCTGAATTACAAAGTCATGGGCACTTTTATGTTTTCTATGTTCAATTTCCTATTTAAATTGTCTTTTAATACAGACTGATCACATGCCAGTAAACTTGCCTTTAACATAATACTGTGTTCACATACTTCTGATTAAATTGAAGAGGGCCACTGTGTTTGAAGAAAATACATGCTTTAGAACATTTTCTGATTTGGCTGCTTATAGTCTATTCTGGAAATTTAACATAGGAATTATAGAAGGTTCATTTTTACTGTTCTTTTTTGTTTTTCCTTTGTTGACTTCATGCAAACATCTCATTGTTGCCTGGCAACTCACTTTCTGATTTGTATTTAGCAGTTTTTTCCCCTGTGGAGCGTTGAATTAATATAACAATTTCCAGTCTCAGAAGCATCAGTGATGAAGTTTTTTACTTAACCCATTTTTCCATACAACAGGAAAAGCTTCATGGTGTACAGGTGTATGTCTTTTTTTCCTCTTTTTCCATTTTTCTCAAAATCTGTATAAATTGCAGTATCGTTGAAAGGATAGCATTTCAAATGCTCTGAGAGCCATGTCTCTTTGATCACCTTCAATCTGAAATAGTTTCTTGATGGTTAGGTCTCAGCTCTAGGAGAGTTTGGATGATTCACTGCTCATCCGTTTGGATTTAGATCTGCGTTTGCCTTTGCAGCAGGAATATTAGAGAAGCAATGATGTATTCTCTTCTTCTAACAGTTGAAGATTTTTAACTGGTTCAGTTTGGGGAGTTACTTTGGTCCCTGGCTAGTCTCCACTGTGAGGTTAGTGTCTTGTCATTGTTCATAGGCATCAGTGTGGAGAGCGGTGCTTGAAGACTCATCAAGATCATTAACCACTGCTTTTAGCAAACAGTGATGTTCCGTAGAGTATTACTATCAGATCATTGTCCTATGGGGTTTTCTAATTCCAAACATTTTTCTGTTGTTATTACTTAGAAGGAAGGAAAAGCCCACCTTTCTTCCTGGCCTGTATGGGAGTAGATGCCTGCTTCTCAGTTGTATCAATTGGGTTATAATTGTAGTGGTAACATGTGGGTTAAGTCACCCCAGGTGTGAGCAGCAACGCAGCCCCTTCTTGCTGGCTTTTGTGTTTCTGGTGTGTATCTGTCATTCCTGGCGCAGCTTCTTGCTTTCTCTCACCATAGGCTTTCCCGGACTCCTTGTTTTTCCTCAGCACTGCAGTCTACCATTTCCCTAAGAGCTCCTGATTCCTTTTAATGAGGAAGATTTTCGTAGCAAGATCGTAGTGCTAGGTGTGCTCTTGGCTGCTGGGGAGTGACCACTTCCAGGCAGTACAGTAAACTGGACCAGGGAAAGTTGTGTGTGTGCATGAGTGTGAGTTCACATGGATGCTCAGAGATCCATTTCAAGACTAGAGCATTCACTTCCCTTATCTTCCCGTATGTATAGTCCCTTTTTAGACAGATGGAGTTTTAGTTCCTGTTACCTTCAGATGTGTTTACTTACAGAGCATCCATCTCCTGTTGCTGTGGCACCCCATATGGTGGCTTTTCAGGTTCTGGGACCCCATACTGGCCCGCTAGGCACCCTGTATGGGACCCTTCCTTGCTTGACTCTACTGGTGCCTTTTTACCTCCAGGGAGAAAAAAATGAATGGGAGTTGGGGGTCAGGAAGTCTAAATCCATTTTGGAATTGGTTTTTAAACATTAGTAAATTTAGTAAGACAGAACATTTCCAACAGCATATTCTTTGAAGATCTATTTGGATGTTCCTTTGCACCACACAGTCAGCTTTTTCATAGTAGATGTTGACTTTTTACCAGTAGGCTCGTAGGTCTTGCCTTGACCATTTTGTGTTCCTCTTAGAGGCTAATGTGTTAGACACTTGATGGTAAAATTACCTTGAGTTGGAGGAGTTTTGTTAACACTGCAGTGATCCTAAAGCCCTGATGTGTGCAGCTGCTGACAGCCAGCAGATGCTGCGTTCCCAGAACTGGGTTAACTTTTAAGACAAGTTGGCCAAGTTGTGAAGCATTTGATGATATGTCCCATTCCCTTTCTGAAGTGTTATATGGGTGTAACTCTTCTCCTATTCCAGCCAAAGATTTCTTTTTGTTGGTTTCCAAAAATGAGGTAGTCTTTCATTCCCATTTTAGGTAGTGAGTGCTTTTTCTTCTTGTATACACATGCTATGTTAATATAAAAAGCATTTGTTGGGATCGGTGTATTTCTGAAAAACGCACTATACAGGATTTGCTTCAGATATCCTATTAGGATTTTTCCCTCACTGGGTTTTGTTTCCTTTTGCCTTGGCTTTGTATTTTGGTCTAGTTGTGTTTCTTTTCAATAGAATTTTAATTTTAGACCCATGTTTCTCCAAAGGGTTATTCAGGTATGTGCTGGTGTGTTAGGGCATCACCAGAGGATGTGACCGGCTGAAAGTCCCAGATCGTTGGCACTATACCAGGTTTGGGAAAGGGAGAGATAGTTACCCACTGAGACAGACAAGGACCTCATTGAGTTGAATGCAATTTTGTGTGAATTTTTAAGACTGACAGTGAGAATGTGAACTTAATAAACACAGGTGCACCCCTAAACTGTGGGAATATTAATCCATTCCTCTCTTCCACTAGAGCTAGTTCTGTGGGGGAAAGAATGAGAAAAAACAAACATGTTTTCCCAGGTTATTGACAGTTCTTTTGTTTAGAAATTGTCTTTAAAAAAATGTACCTGTTCTTTCCTGCAGCCGGTTTACTCATGTGGTCTGGAAACAACACTGTTTGCCCAGCTTTCAAGCTGCTTTAGTTTAGCAACTTTCCAGCGGAGCATCAACTTCTTGCAGGGAAGAGTTCAAGTGTGCGTTTTCTCAAGTTTGGCGTGGTTGATGTCAGCCCACATGAAGGCTTCCGTTTCAGATGGTTTTCATGGGAACCAAATTTCTATCATGACCAGCCATGGAGCGTAGCTGCTTAGGATCCACCACCTCCAGAGCCTTGTGCCTAGATCAGCTGGTGAGGAGACCCTGCTCCCTGGCTGTGGCTGTTGGCTGCCCCGCTACCTCTCCTGTCCCCAGCCTCTTGGGGGCAGGGTGCTTCCCTTAATGGATAATCACACTTTAAAAACAAACACCTGGGAACGGCTCCCCTGCTGCTCTGAGACCTGTTAGTTTTTTCCATTGTGTGCTCTATCTCCAGTCTGCACTTGGGCCCAAGCATGCCCTTGTGGCCTCGATCTGTTTCCTAGATTGTGCCTCTTTGCTCACACTGCACAGGGAGAGAAAGAAAAGCAATGAGATTTGGGTTTGAAATACTCAACTTCTTTCATCTGTAGACACTTTGTAACATCCATCAAAAAATCAAATGCCCTTAAACACTGTTATTTTAAATAGCTGTAGGTACTTGAACTAGAAAACAATACCACCCCAGGGATCACTATTTACTGGGGTGCAGATTACTACACCAGCTTCCAAATGAAAGTTCTTCCGTTCCTAGTAGAACAGGCGTTGTAGCTTGCAGGGCTATGTGTCATGAAGACTTAATGCTGGTGCCACCGATGGCGATGTCAAGTTTGTAACACTTTGCTTTTAACAGTCCCCACAGGTCTTTCAATGAAGTGCTGTAAAAATCTTGTAGAGTTCTTTGTTTCTCTAGATGTCAGGAAGCTGGGTAGGATCTGTGTGGGTTGATGAATTGTTTCTATTCAGGAACAACACAAGGGCCAGATTTTTCTTAAACAGCTGATACGCTGGTTCAAGTAATAAATACCTTTTTTCTTCTCCCTATGAATCATCAGTGTGTATGTGGTGATTCAGACTAGGTGGCCCTGTAAATTGTTGGTTATGGTACGTTGATGTCATACCCACAGTAGGCAGGCAAAAACAATGAATTAGAGACAGGAATAGTAACGGGTTTTCTTCCAGGAAACCTCAAAGAATATGAGGTATTGCCACGTTGATTACTTTTATAAAACAAAATAGGAAAGGAAGCTCCAAAAGAGAAAATACTGGGAAACCCTAGGCTTAATCAGACTAAGATCAAAAGCTGCTTGCTTTGTATATATGAAAATCTCCTTGAATAGCTGAAGAATCTCAGAAATCTCCTGTAATTTCATGATTTACTCATTAACGAATGGAGTGTATAGTACCACAGAATACCACCGTTATTTTAACCACTCTTTTGATATTTTTTCTTAGTAATTTTAGACTGAGAGAAATGTCAAGAATAGTCACCAAAGCTCCCATGAGCCCTTCACCCCATTCCCTGAGTGTTAACATTTAGCCCCTGCTCTGTCACTTTTCTCTTTAGCTATATGGTCTTCTTCACGGGGCCATTGGATAAGAACATGTAGCATAATGTTCCTTTTTGCCCCCCACCTACTTCATTCCTAAAATCAGGCATTCACTCACATGAAAACAGTACAGTAACCAAAATCAGAGTAGTGTTATAAAATATGATCATTTCAGGGTTTATTCATGTTTTACCAGTGTTCTAATAATTACTCTTCATAGCAAAAAATTGGAGTACAGATGAACTCCCAAACCACACAGCTGCAAGTGTTCCCGCTTTGCAGTCCAGTATCGCCGGCAACCCTTAGTTTGGCATATCTCTCAAGTCCCCTTTATCCTTGACCAGGTCACTGCTGTTTGTGATCTTGGTATTAACATAAAGCAGCCATGTCCCTTTGTTTTGGTGTCCCTTGTGGGTTTATCGGGTGTGTCCCTGCTGTGTGTCTTACCAGGAGGCGCCTGATGGCAGTGTGACCCCAGTGGACACTTGCTGTACCTCCACTGTGAAATGATGAGCTTCTTCCCCTTTGTAATTAACACCTGTTTTGTAGGAAGTTTATCCTGTTTCTCCATGAGCTGTCTTACCCCTCCCCTGAAGTCCATCAGCTGTAGCATCCATGGCTGATTCTTACCCAGGTGCTCTGGTATCTGTCACTGGCAGTGCTCTGACCCCGCCAGATGGTATTTATGTCCGGCAGCATTACATCCTCACGGGTGCACTCATCCTCCACTGGGGACCTCGCTCCTAAGCCTTAAACCCCGCTGCTCCTTCCAGGCCTGCTGCTTCCTCCCTCCCTCCCTGGACACTGGATAGGAGGAGCCTCTCCTAAAGTTGCTAAGGCCCCTGGAATGCAGTCTAACCCATGACCTCACTCGTACTGACAGCTGAAATGTACCCAGAGGTCTGAGGGCTGTCCTCAGCTGGGTGGTGGGCCCTGGCCGGCTCGCTGCTGGCTGGAGATCACTTCACTGAGACAGGGTTAGAAGGCAGCCTCCTGCTTGCTCTCGGCCTGGTGCAGGAAGGCGGCAGTGCACTGTCTTCATTTCTTCCTTCCCACCTGCTTAGTGTCATCTTCCTGAGAACAGGTCCCTTCCATCAGGAGAGAAGGACAGCCCCTACCTGCCCTGGGCCACCAGAGCCAGCAGGCAGCGCCTGCCTGCTTTTCCCTGCTGTCACCACTTCTGGCCTCGCGTTTCCCCATCGGGTGGCTCCTCTGGCCAAGATTCAGCTCATTCCACCAGGCAACTTCCTGCCTGCCCTGGAACCCGCCCACCTTCATGTGGGAGAAGAAACTCCTCTTCCCTCCCCACTAACTGCATCTGGTTAGTCCCAAGAGCAAGGTTGGGCCTGCCCGCCACCCCCCTGCCCTGCTGAGGTACCCGAATACAGCCCTGCCCAATCTGCTCACCAGTTCCCACCTTGCTCCCTAAGATCTGAGAGTTGGTCCGTATGCTGCTATTTGTGGGAGGAGAGGGGGGAGGGGCTGGGGGCAGCAGGCAGCCGGCAGCCTTCTCTGAGTTTCCTTTCTCCAAACATCAGCTTTACAATCTTTATATCGTGGTTTTTGCCAGGGACCGTACATCAGACTTTCAGATGATTCCACAGGGTGCTCTTTGAACTCACTGTTCTGTAAGGAGAGTTAAAAGCGACTTATCTTCTTTCTCCTCTTACCTTCCCCTAGCACACACGCACGCACACGCGCACATATGCATGCACACGCACGAACATACCCCACTACCTCCTGGGGGGGGGCAGCAGGTAGTGGGGTATTGTGTGACAGAAAGTGCACAGGCCTGTCAGCACCGCCCAGCTCCAGGAACAGCCGGGCAGGCAGAATTTACTTGAGCTCGGCCTGTGTGGCGAGCAGGGCACCTGCTGGTCCTGCCCCACACCTGCTGTGGGTGGGTCTGGTGGAGGTGGCTGCACCCAGAGGTCCCACAGCAAAGCAGTTCTCTCCAGTGGGTTGAATCCTTCGCAGCAGGCCAGCTCTGTGACTGGAGTTCTGAGCTGAAGCCCGCCCCACGGGACCAGGGCACTGGGCAGGGACAGCCGCAGTAGAGACATGCGCAGCAGGCAGGTGAGAGGATGAAGTCGGAGCTAGTATTTTTGTTGCCAGGCTGCAGGTGGCTGGAGGCTTTGGAAAGCTGTGGGTGCTGCGTCTCCCCGAATTTGATCTGTGGCCACTTTGCAGGGTGAGTTTGGGAGGCAGGGAGCAATAGCCCTTCTACACGAATCTTTACGAATCTTTATTTTATTTGAAAGACTCCTCAAGCACTCCCCCGACCTTTTTTTTTTTTTTTTGACTCACGCAATATCCAGCCTCAGCTTCCCAGGTAGCTGGGATTACAGGTGCATGCCACCACGCCCAGATATTTTTTGGGGGACTAGGTCTTACTATGTCACCCTGGGCGGGTCTCAAACTGCAATCCCCAGTCCCAGCCACACTTCATAGGCTGGCGCTTACAGGCACACACCACCATGCCCTGCTCGACCCTGTTAATACTGTTAACCTCCCCGGCACTAGCCCCAGTTTAGCTCCCATATTTCAAAAGTAGGCTCAGCCCATCAGGGTCTCAGGCTTGAGAGGCACTGCTCGGGCTCCAGGTCAGCACCTCTTCAGAGGATGTTTTGCCCGTTAAGTTATATGTGACAGCCCAGCAGATCCCGACGACTATGTTCGTAGCCAGTTTATTTATGGCAAGGTTTTTTTTTAACCTTGACACATAAAACCATAAGAGAATTCTAGAAGTAAAAGCTGGCTCATAAAATGCTCACAAACGGTGGCATTTTGTCTTATTCACGCAGTGTGGCCACGTGTGGCATATTTGGAATTAAAACTCTGACTTCATAGTATCGCATGCCTCCCAGCTTCACCAGGTATCTCTGGTGTGAGACAACTGTGTGAACCAGGTCCCCTTTCCTTGCCGGCGTTAGGAGGGTGCTCCCATGCGCTACGCCTCCATGCAATACGCTGATGCGGCTCATGGCTGGTGTGGCTCTCAGGAAAGGGATCAGGAGCACACGCACTGCTGTTTGTGGCCTTTGAGGATTCTGTTTCAGGGAGCACCGTGTCTGCTTTTAGTTTGTTGAAACTGCCTTTTATGCACAAAAGCAGAGTAGAACAGCTGTGGCACCAAGTACAAGACACCAGGGTCAGCTGCATCGTGTTTTCTGCTTCTGGTGGCTTGATTTAGCTTGGATCAGACCATCTTGTTTTTTTTAACATCGATGCAGTTTTTATTTTGTACCTTTGTGGGGAAGGGGTTCTGCTGAGAAGGTAGGATGCCAGAGGTGTGACTTGGACAGATTTAACGGGGTGTATTGGGGAAACAGCCTTGATGCTAGCCAGGCAGCAGAGTGGGGCTTGAGGGGGAAGCAGTTGCCCTGTTCAGGGACTTGAGCCCCTGAGGCCAGGTCTGCACCCTCCCCCCCCCTTTGTGGGGTACCTGTACAGTGAGTGGCTCTAGACGGGTCAGCGTAGACAGGTCAGCGGGAAGGGACTTCGCTGTCCAGGGCCAGAACAGTGCATCCTTGAGGCTCTGTGGGCCAGAATCCATCTGTGCCATCTCCTGCCTCTATTGCTGTGATGGAAAACGGCCTCCACAGATAATCAGACAAGGGCGCTGGCTGTGTTCCAGCGGAACTGCTAACAAGGCACTACCCGCGTTTGGCCCACTGGCCTCATTTCCCAACTTCTTCTCCAGTTACTGACACAGGTGTTGTAAATCTTGGCTCTGGTGCTCCTCACTGTTTGCCTGTCTGTTCCACCAGTTTCTCAAAGCTCTTGGTGTCTCACCTGTGAGATGGGAACAGCTCCCAGGCCTGGCATGGGACCGTACGAGACAGGTTTGTACAATGTTGCTGAGACTATAGCAGTTGCTGCTGGACGTGTGGGAGATGCTCACCCTGTACAGTTGCTTCTAATAACTCATCATTTGTCCCTTAGCTTGTGTGTCTCATGTCGTCGGCAAGGTTGTAACTTGTGTTTCTAATCTAAGGGCCGAGTGCTGTGACAGATCCAGGAAACACAGTAGTGGTGGCCGTCAGCTCCTCCCCAGAGTGACGTCCAGGATTAGTGGCCCAGGATGGCAGGGCCAGTGTTGCTCACAGCCATGGAGGGGACTGGTTCTTGGATCTGCTTCCCCGCCAACTGTGGCATCAACCTCAGTCTCGAGGTTCCAGCGCTGGTGCCCAGAGAGACGGGGCCCAGCCTCCTGCAGACCTGCCAGCAGGGAAGCATGAGGCCTCCACCAGGGCTGCACTGGGGAGATGGTGGGTGTTGACCACATCTCGCTGGCCTGGTGGCAGGTTGCTTGCGGAGCCAGGCCACCCTCCGTCACCGCAGAGACAGGCGAGTCTCTCACAGCCGTGCCACGTGAGCAGAAGAACTCTCCAGGCCCGGCAACTAGGCCAGAGCAGCATTGCCATTCCCAGTGGCAAGTGTTCGTTCCCTGGGCTGCAGGGAAGACGGCTGAGCACCACTGTTCGGAAATCAGAGCTGGGTGTGCAGGTCAGGTATTTAAGGGTACAGCGTGTGTATTCTGTATGTGTCTCTACATGACTGACAGGGTAAAGCGGTGCCTTAGATGAGAGCCATGTGAAGATAGACCTCGGGAAACATTTCCACGGGCCGAGACCCATTGCCTGTGAACCACCATCAGTACAGGCCACAGTCCCGCCCTCTGGTCTCTGCACTGGGCAATGCTGTGGTGACTTAACGCATGAATGCCTCCATCTGGGGGGTCCTTGAACACCTCCCCTGAAGCTTTTTCTCTAGGAGTCATTCTCGCTGCAGTAGCACAATGCATAGGCTGAGCAGTGCTTTCGAATACAGCGCGGAACCAGCCAGTCGCTGGAGATGGGAACGTTTCTGTCCAGTGCCTCCTTCTAGATGCGTGTTGTGTGGCTTTGGCTCTACTCCACCCATGATACTGAGCTCGCTGAATGCATTTGTGATTAAACTTGTTCTTGGGGAGCTTGTGATTAGTTGTCAAAGCTCAGCCAGATGCTTATAGAAAGAATGTAATTAATAGGCTTGAATCAGCTAGATCAGTGGCTGGAGGGGTGTTGCAGGTTGAGTAACACCCCTCTCTGAGGGAAGGGGTAAAGCAGAGTTTGTAGCTTATAACTGTTTGCCTGTGAGGAGGGTGAAACAGAGGCTGAAATGCTCCTCTTCTTGCCTCCTCGGCATGGGCCTGTATTCACTGTGAGGTGCGGAGGCCCCAGACACCCAGTGTGACATCTGAACATGTGGGACAAACACATCTGAGTGGAAGCCAGAGCATTCATATTTCAGTTGTGGCTCTTTCACTCTTGTCAGCCGTTCTGCAGTTGACAGTCTTCCTTGTTAGGGGAGATCATGCACTGTGGCTTTGCTCAGTGATTTCGACAGCGGTTGAAACCCTATATAGCTGGGTAAGGCTAGTTACTGGTTTGCGTACCTGGGTTTTCTGCCAGTGAAAGTGGGGTGTATAATAAATTCCCCCACCTCTTTTCTCTCTATGCAGTGGCACAGCACCGACCGGTCTGGTGCACACCAAGAGGCATAAGAAAAGCCTGACCCAGAGACTGAGGAAGTACAGTCTCCTGTTTGCTACAGTCATTCCTGCTTGTGGGGTTTTAGCACATGTGCTCTCTTCACTTGCATCCACTAATTTTTTTTTTTTTGAGAGTAGGTCTTGCTATGTTGCCCTGCGAACTCAAGTAATCCCCAGCCTCAACCTCCCAGGTAGCTGGGATTACAGGTGCGTGCCACCACATCTGGCTGCTATTTCAAAACCAGGTATCACTATGATATCCAAGCTATTCTCAAACCTGTGAACTCAAGCGATCCGAGGCATCTTACCTCCTAGCGCTTGGACTACAGGCGTGCACCACCATCTGCCCAGCTGCATCTACTAATTTATATTGACTAACTTGCGTCAAAATAATATCTCATTTGAATTTGAATCTCTGAAATTCTTTCCCTCAGCCACACACACGCACACCCACATATGCGTGCGTGCACATACTTTTGTGTGTGTGTGGAAAAAAATTGTGCTTCTGGCTTGTCGTTGACATAGGATTTAATCCTTTACATCAACCTTTGAGCCATTCAGCGGGTAGATGTATGACTCTGGCATACTTGAAAGTGTTTAACCTAGTCTGGTTACTAGCTTCTCCACAAACCTATCCTGAAAAGTGTTGACTGTACAGGACAGAGAAACAGGGCGCAGACCCTCACAGTTGGGGGAGGTGGCTTGACCTCCAGTATGCCTTTTGGTTGTTTGCTTTCAGAGTGCTTGTGACCTGCGTGTAAATAGATGTCAGGATCACACCGAAGCTCCCCATTGTTACACTTTTTTCTCTCTAACTTAGAGATTATTGGCCTTTCTTACTGGTAGTGGCTTCCCTGCCGCAGACGCAGTGATCATACCCCAAGGCACTGGGAAACGACATTTGAGTCACTTCCACTTTAAAAGCCAGCCGGCTGCAACTGGGATGGGATCCTGCTTGGTGCTGGTGCCAGGCCAAGGCCGGTAGCTGCCTGTAAGCAGACAGAAGAGGAAGGAAGTAGGTGGAGAGGGAGGTGTGGAAATCCCTGCTGGACACAGTGACGTGTCCCTCTGTTGGCCCGTCTTCTTGGCATCCTCATTGTTAAGACTTGCCGCCCCTTCACCAGGCAGAAATGACCCTCCTCTGCCACATGTGACCAGAGGGTGGGTTTGCAGCAGTGGGCTTCTCCGAGCACACGTCACCCAGGTGTGCAAGGTTGATGCTGTCACCACACCTCCTCGCACCGGGAGTGTTGGGGTTGTGTGTATATCCAGCAAGGGGCTTTTCCATTTTCCTGAGCTTTATCTCATCAACAGTGGGCTCTGTGGAGCCCATGTACTTGTTCAGTAAGTTCAAGGTAGTCGTTTCTGGGTTTTCAGCCTTTCTGATGGATTATGCCATTAAAATAGCCACCGCAAATCACATCCACTGATTAGGGGTTGGACTAAGACTTGGTCCCCTGGTGGTAGTTGTGCACTGTGTATTCACTCATGCTGCCACAGTCACTGCTCATCTGTGTAAATAACAGAAAAGGATTGTTTCTGGGAGCTGAAGTGCCCCCCAGCGTGACTCACAGATGGGGTGTGATTGGCTTGTTCTGATGGCAGCTGAGGGTTCTTCCTTCCCTTGCAAACTCTGTTTCAGCGCAGTTGCCTTAGTGCCTTATCCTTTCCCGCCAGCACTTTCTGCTTCATTTGTCGAGTATAATTCTTAATCATTTTGAAATATGTCAGATAGCTAAGCGTTGTTTAGATTTCAGAATTTGACACCGATCAAGACACATAGTTTCTCCCCCTCCCTCTTTAAACCACTAGAGACCCAGTTTAATTCCTGTGAAAAATAAACTTTTCCCCCTTTTTATATTGAATATAAGGTTTATTAAAGAGTGTTCCTCCAGCACCCTTGTTCCAACCTCCGTGCCCTTCTGGTCAGCAGCACTTTACATGCAGTGGCACTTGCATGCAGCAATATAGCCTTTTCTCATTATGTGAAATTTGTTTACATTTCCTTTTTTATTTTTGTATCTTCCCGCTCCCCTTCCACTTGTCCCCCCCCCCCCCTGCTCACTCCATCTCCTCTTTCACTGCCAGTTGTTGGTCAGTTTTTAGTTGTTGGACATTGGACTCTTCTTGTCTTTCCTGGAGCCATGTCCTTTTCCCGGGTGAAGACGTGTTTCCCTGGGACACAGCGGCCTGTGCTCAGTTTTCCAGGTAGATCTCTGCTGTGGGCAGCCAGTTCATGCATGTTTGGACCCTATCGGTGCCTCCTCCTTCTTACTGACCCTTTTTTCCATCCTGGTTTCTCCATACCTTTTTGCTGCCGCTTTGCTTTATAGTTCTGGTCTCTGGCATCGGGAGGCTTTCTCTCAGCTGATGTCCGTAGAGAAGTTTTCTGATGGGGTTAGGCGTTGATGGGTTGTCCATTCAGCTTGTGGGAAGGGGTCCTCCCTCAAGGCATCTCTCAGCCAGGAATTTGTTCCTATCTGTGGAAACGTAGGTGTGACAGGTGTCACTGTAGTTGGTCTCACAGCCCGGTGTCTAGAGGTCCAAAATGACCTTTTGTTCCTGCCCAGAGGACAGGTGTGTCCTGGCCTTTGTTCTTTCTCTTCACCTCCTGCTTCATGTGTATCTACAGTTGAATTCGTGATTTTCTGGTTCCCACTGAGGACTGACTGGAGTTGGAGTAAACCAGAGGGAGTGAGTCACAGCAAACCTCCCTCCCCCGACAAGTCTCTGAACCTGAAGGGACCACCTGCCTCTCACTCCCCAAACCTGAAGGGAACAGCAAGAGAGGGCAGAGCCCAAAATAAGCTTTTTTAATAGAGTCGCAGAAATACAGACTGTCTAGTCCTTGGATTATGTTGGGTGAAAACTGGTAAAACCAACAGAAAGTTCATTGGGAGGCACCTCATAGGGACATGTAGGCTTGACCTTGTCTCCTGAGAGCCAAGGGCTTCCCCGGGTTACACTGGTGACTTGGCCTCATTATTAATAGCTCCCTCTTTTCTCTCAAAAGATCCTTCTTCAAAGAATAAATCTGGGATTCCTAATACATAATAATGTTAGTTTAAAGGTCTACAACTTGTAAGAGTATCTTGATGTTACTATCAGTGATGATCTCTTGCTATTTAGGCTACACAGATCCTTGAACCAGTTGTCAGGCAGAAGGACAAGACAAATTCTCCACAATGAATTGAAACACCGTATGAATCAGAATTCGAAGGAGCTGTCAATTAGAGCAGCGCTGATCTGTTGATGTGTCTGAGATATGCCACACAACGGGTATTCAAGTTGACAGTAGGGAGAACATGGCTTCGTGAGAAGTTGGCTAGCATTGCAGGGGACATTGCTAGTGAAGGCTGTAGAAGGTATTTGTTAACTGGAGATTAGATGTGGATAGTTGATGGTTATTCCCAGCTGGACTGGGAGTTCCTGGGAAGAGTGTGACCTTGATATTTATTAGCCTGCTCAAATTTACCGTAGAATGACTCAGTCCTGAAACCTCTCACAGTGCAGGAGATGGTTTTGCTGGAGCCCAAGATTATGAGGGAACTTTTTAGGACAAAGATTAAAAACGGCTCCTTGATCGGTGCTGGAAATGGAAGCTTCACTGCATTTTTTTTTTTTTTAAACCAGAGAATAACTTGTTGTAAATAACTAGGTTGGTTTGTTTCCTTCTTTCACTTTCTAGTTCATGCATATAAATTTCCCTGTCTCTGCTGTGCCTAAATCAAAGGCACTTATAAAAAGGTTCTGTGCAGAAGCTGTGGGACCCTGGTAGATATGCTCAATGACCTAAGGATGCTACCAGATGCCTGCTGGAGGGGTTAGGCAAGTGTCACTCTCACCTGTTACCTTGTGTGTGAGCATTAGACCTGCATTTGCCCCCTGAGAAAGAGGGACTGTGCTTTTGACAATTTTACAGCCATAGGTTCTATCTAGTCTGTCAGGGTACTGCTTTGTTTAGAACCTTTATTTTGTAGCATGAGTTCATGTACTAAGTAAATCCTTTGGGGTAACATGGGGGGGGGCAATCTGGGCATAAACTTTGCTGTTTTTAAATAAGATCTCCCTTTCTCTCTCTCTCTCTCACACACACACACATACACACTTATCTTGCAACAGATTTTCTTTATTAAAAAAGGGGGGGAGCAGAATATAACACAACATTCTTTCAGTTAGACTTTGGAGTGTCGCCAGAGGTGCCTACACAAGTTTACTATAGTTGAAAATCTCAGCCTGTGATGGTTCCAGGGGGTTTTCAGACCTGCACAAGCACATCGGTGATTTTCTCCTCTTCATATTCATGCCCGCAGCACACACGCTCTGTGTTCCAGACTGACGTGCCTGGCCTTGGGTCACTGGGCGAGGAATGGCCACAGACAGCCTCTCAGACATTTTGAGAAATGTATTCCTGAAAATGTTTGGGGACGCGGTGTGCTGGCAGGTCTGTGAGGGGTGATTGGTCACGCCTGGGAGACCTGCGTGCCCTGGAGGAGACTCTGGCTGGAATGGGCCCTGCCTCTGGAGCGCGGGGCGCCAAGAATCAAACAGCCAGTCATGTTTGGTCTTTGAGGTCATCAAAAAAAAAAAACGACAGCTACATCCGTTGCCTGGAAAGATGTGTATTTTTAACACGTGCAGCTGAGTGGTGCTTTTTAAAAAATAACTCCCATCCATGGAACCCACCTCCATGCTGGCCACACTAGCTGGCCTGTGCACAGTCAGTCAGCAGGGACGCTGCCCTCCACCAGGTCTCAGCTGTCGTCTTCTGCATCGAGTCATTCAGCAGTGTCTGGGGTTTGTTGTGCGTGAAGACTTGGCTTTTTGGCATTGCTCCATCAACTGTCGGTGGAGTATGGTGTTATGTGGTGGGAAGTGAACTGTCTCTGGATAGGGGCAGTGGACCTGCCTTCATCCTGTGTCCCCAGTTCCCTGAACCTGCTGCAGAGCTCCCTGGTCTACTCAGCTGCTGAAGCAGATACCGCAGACGGGGGCCTGAGGAACAGACATTTGCTTCTGGAGATCAGGGCCCGTGTGGATGGGCGCTCATGCAGAGCCTTCTCCCTCATCTCCAGAGGGTCTCTTTCCTGCTGGGGAGGAGAGTGCGTCCTGGTGCCTTCGTCCTGGGCAAGGGCACCAGTCCAGTCGTCATCAGGGTGCCCTACCCTCGTGATCTCATTTGACCCCAGTCACCTCCCAAAGGCCCCATTTCTAAAACCAACCTGTTGGAAGCTTGGAGCCTCAGCCTGTGAACCTGGGAGGATACAAATATGTTCCGTGCTCTTCTTATGGCCCTTCTCTGCACTCTGAATCTAAGTCCTGCCACAGGCACTTTTTAATCTTAATTGAAGGGGCATTGGGGCATTTACAGCAGAGAGGCTTCAGGCAGGTTGCATGCTGATTTGATGTCTGTACTGCGTGATGGTCCCCACCGCCGTGTTCCTCCACCACCCTACGAGTGACTCCTTGTTCCAACCTCCCTGTCCTTCTGGTCAGCAGCACTTTGTAGCCTAGGAATTTGGGTGTGTGTGTCCTTTTGTTTTGTCTACTGCAGGGTATGGATGTTTGTCTTGCTCCATCTGCCTTATTTCACGTGGCATCATCCCTTCAGGACATGTCCGTGTTGTCAGCAATGACAGAGCTTCCTCCCTCTCAGAGCCAAGGCGCCTGCTGTGCGTCTACCTTGTCCCTTCATCTGTCAGTGGGCGTCTCAGCGACTCCAGATCATCCCGACCTTGGAGAGCTGTACTGCAGTGCATGCAGGGATGCGTACAACTTTCCTGATTCGTGTTCTTGTGTTCTTGTCTTAGAGACCTACAAGTGGAATGGGTCGGTCCTGTGGTTTTTCGGTTCTTATTTTTTTTGGTGCTTGCCATTCGTCCAGGTGTGAGGTGACCCGCCACCACTGCCCTGATTTGCATCCCCCTGGTAGTAGGTGCCGGCCAGCACCTTTCCTCTTCAGCTGTCTGCAGCCACCTGTGCATCGCCGCAGCAGTGTCTGATCAGCTTGTCTGCCATGTCCAGTTGGGTGCCTTTGTGTTGCTGGTCATGTGAGCACTTGGCCTGTTTGGCATATAAGCTCCTGTGAGGTGGGTGATTCATGAGTGTCTTCTCCCATGCAGCCGGTCACCTTCGGAAGTGGGCGATGGTTTCTCTGGCTGTGCACCAACTTTGTCGTTTAGTATAGTCTCATTTTTGTTTCTTTTGCTTCATTACCACTGTGGTCTGTCCTCCAGCGCTTGGAAGGGTTCACACAGCAGTTGCGTCCAGCTCCCTCTCAGCAGACCTCGCTGTTCCTTTGCGTCAGGCTCTATGTCAAGGGCTTGAGTTTTACGCTCCTGTGGTTCATAGTGGGTGACAGTGCGGGATCTGCAGTTCTGCACTGTGAGGACCACTGTTCATGTGCGCAGTGGCTGAGGCAGACACTGCGTGTGGGGGTGTTTGTGTATACCCTGGGGGTGCCTCTTGGTGCAGAGAAAAGACCAAGTTCTCAGCGTTCTCCAAGTTCGCCAGTGTTGGTTCGTTCATTCGTTTGTTCATTCGTTCGTTCGTTCATTCATTCATTCGTTCGTTCATTCATTCATTCGTTCATTTGAGACTAGGTCTCGCTCTTTTGCCTGGGGAACTGCAGGCTCACATTGCCTGGGGCACCACAGACTCAAGCGATCCCTAGCCTCAGCCTCCCAGGTAGCTGGAATTACAGGTGCACGCCACAATGCCCAGTTATTTTTTGGGACTAAGTTTTGCTATGTTGTCCCAGGCGGGTCTCAAAACCCCAGGTGAATCTCGAACCTGTGGACTAAAGCAATTCCTACTCCTGTCCTCACTCCGTAGGCTGCAATTAAAGGCATGCACCACCGTGCCCAGCCCCTTCCAGTGTCTTTTTTTAATAATAAAGTTGGCAAATTATTTACTGGCTCAGTCCATGTACTTACCTTCTATGTGGAGCCCTGATGAGGAGCGAAGTTGGAATCCAGGTGGGTACCTTTGGGGGCATGCTCCCTGCTCATTCCTGCCCGGAGAACAGTCCTCACAGGCATCCTGGGAGGAAGGGTTATGTTCAGGGCAGTCATGTCTGTCAGACTCACCTCTGAGGAGGGCAGGTGAGGGGTGTGCAGAGCCCTGGGGAGACAGGACCTGTCATCTGGGACCTGCTCTGCTGTTTTCTGTTAGACCCATTTATTTTTAGAGTGACCTTCCCTTTTTAATGTAGTTTCCATTGGCAGTTTATAGTGTTACATAGTTTTGTACAGAAAAAGAAAGTGGCGATTTGTATTTTCTGCTCATGGTATTTACAGTGGGTCAGAAGAGGTATAGACAACTGTCTAGAGGCAGAGAGACTGCTTGGTTCACGTGCATCTCATGCTTTTTAAGAGCTGGTGTTCGAACAAAATCTAAAACTGAACCAAACATGAGAGAAATAAGACAAGTTTATTTATGAGTAGCAACCCTCAAAGGTTATTTTTCTTTAACATATTTTACAAGCTTTTATTTATTTTTGTAAGAGACTATGTATTGCTATGTTGCCCGGGGTTGTCTCAAACCTGTGGACTCAAGTGATCCCTAGCCTCAGCCTCCCAGGTAGCTGGGATTACAGGTGCGTGCCACCATACCCAGCTTTACAAGTGCAGGGACCAGCAGACCAGCCCACTCCCGCCCACACAGGCTGTGGAGCAGCTCTCCTGGCCCAGGAATGAGCCAGCGTGGAAAGGACTTCCAGTGCGCATGCTTGGCACCCAGTACAGCTGTGGTTCTACCTGTGCATGCCCCTTCGGGCAGCAGCCTAACCCTGCAGGTCAGTGGAGGCTGCCCTGAGCTCCCCAAAAGCAGCTCTACTCCTCAGCTTGGGTCATGCTCCTAGGAATCTCCTGTAGGCACCATCAGACGCAGTTGGTTACTGTCAAGTGACCCGTGGTCACTATTCCCAGGGACAGGTGCCCTCTCAGCCTTCTGTGAAGCTCTTGGCGCTCTGCTTCCTCACAGGGCCAGGGGGCCTGGGTGATGCCAGGCACCCTGATGTAGTGCACCGTGCTCTCAAGGTTACACCTTTTCTCAGTGACAAAGCTTTTTTATTATCGCTCACCTGCAAAATGATGTTGGCCAGCTCTGGCTGTGGCTAAGACCGTGCTGCTTGTAGCAGCTTATGCTTCAAAGCGCCTAGGTTACTGTTTGCTTGTTTGTTTTGAGACTAGGTCTCGCAATTTGTGCCCATGGAACCGCAGGCTCCGTGGGTACCCTGTTGCCTGGGGTACTATGGACTCAAGCGATCCCAGCCTCAGCTTCCCAGGTAGCTGGGATTACAGGTGTGCGCCACCACACCCAGCTATTTTTTTGGGACTAGGTCTCATTACATTGCTCTGAGCGGGGCTTGAACCACGATCCCCGGTTCCAGCCTAGCTTACTGTTGATAGAACTTTCTTCGGGCCTTTGGTGCACTGTGGTGCATCTCCAGGTATTTCTGAAATGTCAGGGTTTCCTCTGGGGGTGCAGGCCGGTGAGCAAAGACGCCAACAGAGCGGTATGCGGCCCGACACTTGTGCAACAGTCTCTTCTTCCTCTTCACAGATGCAGCAGCTCTTCTATGAGAACTACGAGCAGAACAAAAAGGGCTACATTCGAGATCTCCACAACAGCAAGATCCACCGAGCCATCACCCTGCACCCCAACAAAAACCCCCCCTACCAGTACAGGCTCCACAGCTACATGCTCAGCCGCAAGATCGCCGAGCTCCGCCACCGCACCATCCAGCTGCACCGGGAGATCGTGCTGATGAGCCGGTACAGCAACACCGAGGTCCACAAGGAGGACCTGCAGCTGGGCATCCCCCCCTCCTTCATGCGCTTCCAGCCCCGCCAGCGCGAGGAGATCCTGGAGTGGGAGTTTCTGACCAGCAAGTACCTGTATTCCGCGGCCGACGGCCAGCCACCCCGCCGTGGCATGGACTCCGCCCAGAGGGAGGCCTTGGACGACGTTGTCATGCAGGTCATGGAGATGATCAACGCCAACGCCAAGACCCGGGGCCGCATCATCGACTTCAAGGAGATCCAGTACGGTTACCGCCGTGTGAACCCCATGTACGGGGCCGAGTACATCCTGGATCTGCTACTCCTGTACAAGAAGCACAAGGGGAAGAAGATGACGGTGCCTGTGCGCCGGCACGCGTACTTGCAGCAGACCTTCAGCCGCATCCAGTTCATGGAGCACGAGGAGCTGGACGCCAGGGAGCTGGCCAACCGGATCAACCAGGAGTCGGGGTCCCTGTCCTTCCTCTCCAACTCCCTCAAAAAGCTCGTCCCCTTCCAGCTGCCCGGGTCCAAGAGCGAGTACAAAGAGCCCAAAGAGAAGAAGATCAACATCCTGATCCCGCTGTCCGGCCGCTTTGACATGTTTGTGAGATTCATGGGGAACTTCGAGAAGACGTGTCTCATCCCCAACCAGAACGTCAAGCTCGTCGTTCTGCTCTTCAACTCGGACTCCAACCCCGACAAGGCCCGGCAGGTCGAGCTCATGCGGGATTACCGCAGCAAGTACCCGAAGGCCGACATGCAGATCCTGCCCGTGTCTGGCGAGTTTTCACGGGCACTGGCCCTCGAGGTCGGCTCCTCCCAGTTCAGCAACGAGTCTCTGCTCTTCTTCTGCGACGTCGACCTCGTGTTTACGACGGAATTCCTTCAGCGCTGTCGCGCAAACACGGTTCTGGGCCAGCAAATATACTTCCCAATCATCTTCAGCCAGTACGATCCAAAGATTGTGTACAGCGGGAAAGCTCCCAGCGACAACCATTTTGCCTTCACTCAGAAAACCGGCTTCTGGAGGAACTATGGGTTTGGCATCACTTGTATTTATAAGGGCGACCTTGTCCGAGTTGGAGGCTTTGATGTCTCCATCCAGGGCTGGGGGCTCGAGGATGTGGACCTCTTCAACAAGGTGATCCAGGCGGGATTGAAGACGTTCCGGAGCCAGGAAGTCGGCGTGGTCCACGTCCACCATCCCGTCTTCTGTGATCCCAATCTCGATCCCAAACAGTACAAGATGTGCTTGGGGTCCAAAGCCTCGACGTATGGGTCCACGCAGCAGCTGGCCGAGATGTGGCTGGAGAAGAACGACCCCGGGTACAGCAGGAGCAGCAATAACGACTCGGTGAGGACAGCCTGATGTCCAGCTCGGCTGGCAAAGACGTTTTTAATTACCTAATTTATTTTTCAGAAATTTTTGTATGATCCGTTTTTGAAGTCCACACGAGGATATATTTTACACGTGATTTTTTCTTACCAAGGACTCTTTGGAGATTGGGTTTTTTTGAACAAAAATGTGATCATGTTTGCCTTCGAACACATTTCCTTGCTGGATACCATGTAGCAGACCTGCTTCATTACGACTTGAAACGTCCCTTTTCCTACCGTTCCCTCCCAGACCCCGTCCTTTCCATGCTCCTGGGGCAGCAGACCTGGGCCTTCCTGCAAAGTATTATTGTGAACAAGACACTGTAACTGTGGTAAATGTTTGCTTGTAACTGTTAACTTTGCACAGATTCTACCTTTTGTCTTTTTTTTTTTTTTAACCACGATTTTGTTTGAAAGCCATTTGGTGTTGCCTTTGTGAGAGAGGAGAGAGACGTGACGAGATCGCTGTATCACCGTCTTCAGGAAAGCGTTCCAAAGTTGATCCCCCACCAACCCCAACCCGATCCCCAAACCTCTTGGGCTCCTGGTGGTCTCGCAGGGTTTTAGAAGCAAGAGGAGCCGGGGAAGCACACTAGGAACCGTGGCTGTTCTTGCTGTAGTCCGTGTCTGCCCACGTGGGCCTTGCGTTAAGTTTCAGAGCAGATGGGGCATTTTCTCCCCCTGACCCTCCCCTGGAGAGGGCACACTGTCCATATTTAGAGTGGCAAAGAAGAATTATCGCCAGGAACCTAATGTACACAAGCTGAAACAGACAAGAAACCTCCCCCATGAGAACACCGGGGAAAGTGGATTTCGTTTCGTTCACCAGGTCCCGCATTACGTTTGTGGCAACGGGGCTTCCATCTCTAGCTACGGTTTTTGTTTTATCCTTTGTATCTGAAGTACCTTTAATTTATTTAATATCCATTGTTTAGCGCGCTGCCATTTCTTGAGTAGTTACTAGTATTTATGTTTACCAGAGTGTGATTAGTATGTTTTATTTGCAGTAAACTGATCTCCAAAGATTTCCTTTTGAAAAGGCTTCCCCTCCTCCTTAATTTTTACATTCCTTGTTCCTGTTTTACTAAATATTAAGTGTTCTTTGAAAATTTTGGTGCTCACATGTTTTCGGGACAACAGTGAAATGAATCTGCTCATCACACCAGACAGTTTGTTTTAAACTCACAGATCAAACGTGCCTTAATAAATTTCTTTTTCATTTAGATTTCAGACAGAAATAGACTTGCCATTTTAATACACACCGTTGGAGATCTGCTTATTTGTAAATAGCCTATTGGTCATTTGGAAAAATAAACCAGTGAACAATATTTTTCTATTGTATTTTTCAGAACCATTTTGTCTCATTATTCCTGTTTTAGCTGAAGAATTGTATTACATGCGGAGAGTAAAATACTTAAATGCTGAGTCATAGTTTCTTGATTTATTGGAGGGGAGTATGTGTGCGGAACTGAACGGAAGTGCAATGAAACCAGCGCCTCTTCCTCCGCTTCGCCCTGGAGTGAGCCCAGCCTGTGTGCTACCTCATCCAAGTCTATTCTGGGGGACAGGGGTGTTCAAACAAAGGCTACCCGCCCTGTCTGCTACACATGCAAATGTGTCTTCTGGGCCCGCTGGGAGCTGGGGGCCGCTGGGGGGGGGGGCAGAGAAGCTTCCAGCATCCGCATACATGACCATGAACCCGTATTCCCAGGGCTTGCGGATAAGTACCTGTAGTGTAAATTGCCAACAGTTGTCAGGGCATCCAGGAATCAAAAAGGTCGGGTCTTATCCGGGCACAATGGCTCGTGGCTGGGGCCAGGGATCGCGGTTTGAGTCCTACTCG
This sequence comes from Uropsilus gracilis, assembly GCA_004024945.1. Classification (NCBI taxonomy): domain Eukaryota; kingdom Metazoa; phylum Chordata; class Mammalia; order Eulipotyphla; family Talpidae; genus Uropsilus; species Uropsilus gracilis. The sequence continues at coordinate 57,681 of PVHY01006245.1, forward strand.
GGGCAACGCAGCGAGACCTAGTTCCAAAAAATAGCTGGGCGTGGTGGCGCATGCCTGTAATCCCAGCTACCTGGGAAGCTGAGGCTGGGGATTGCTTGAGTCTGTGGTACCCCAGGCAACGTAAGCCTGCGGTTCCAGGGGCAAAAATGCGAGACCTAGTCTCAAGGAAAAAAAAGGAAAAAAAAAAAAAAAGGTTCGGTCTCGACGCCACGGTGGCAAACTTTGCAGATGGGAACGACCTCCCGGTGCAGGTGTTTACCCTGGGGAGACAGCAGAGGCCGCCCCTGGCAGGCCGCGCTGTTTCACTTAGTACCAGCTTCAGGGACCCTTGGCCAAGAGCACACCTTCGCTCTTCAGTCGTAACACACGTCAGAGGGCCAAGGGATTGTGATTTCCTCCTGCGTAGCCATGAGCGGTGACCTGTAGGGACTTAGGGCAGCCTTAGAATCAGCTTGAAGGTCTTCGGCTCTTGGTGGTACCTTCTTAGAGGTTCCCCTTTACTTCCCACCCCACTCTTGCTCACGGTCTGTCCCTCTTCCTGATGTCCGTATGGATGGTCGAGGTGCTGCTTCCCCTCATCGAGGCTCAGTTTCCTTGACGGCCCCCTAGAAGCTGCCCCCATGTCCCCTGCTGGAATAGGGCCCCTCCATTCTGGCTCCCTCCCTCGGAGCCAGTACCTGGACCCCACTGGCCTTGAGCTCACCCACAGCCTCTCGAGCCCGGCTGCCACGGTTCCTTTTCTCCATCACCAGCTTCCGGGTCCTCTGCCTGCAGAGTGAGCTGTGGGTAGTGGGAGCAGGAGAACCTTGCCTGGAGGCACAAGGCCTGGCATGTGTTGATGGGCACTTCTTTTGTGAGGCGAATCACTTCCAGAACTTACTCTGGGCCAGTGGAGACTGGCCAGCATGGGCACCTTGGCACCGGCCATATGCTGTGCAGTGCAGGGGGTGTGACGGTCCTAGGCTGCCAGCCCGCAGACACAGCAGGCACAGTGCCCACCCATACTCTGGGAGCAGAGGGCAGATGGTGCTGGTGAGCCCGCCGCCTGGCACAGCAGCTCTGACCCGCGGAAACCACTGTGCCCCGCCTCCCTGTCGCCACCAGCTCAGGGGATCAAGTTCTTGATCTCTGTAGTCAGTCTGTCTGAGCCTCCTTCCTGCCCAGCCCTCGACCACATCCTTTTCCAAGTCATCCACATCTGGCCTTGTGCTTCCCTACCGTAGGCTGCAGATACGGGGCAAAGCTCACGCACCTCTGCCCGCCAGAGGCTCACAGGGTCGTGTTGTGTAACGGATGCCTTTCACCTCAGTCCTGTGACCTTGAACGTGGGGGGAGTTAAATCCTGTGACCTTGAGCCTGGGGAGTTGGGTGTTCCCTGCTGCCACCTCCACTCATTGAGTAAGGTGCCATGTGCCCACCTTAGCTGCCTCCTGAAGACAGTGGCTAGGGGGAGGGTGGATTCTCAGTGGTATTGCCTTTCCCAAGCTTTCTTGTCATGGAGGGAAGCTGGTGCCAGCGCAGGGATTAGGCTGAGTTGCTATTGTGAGTTGCCGTCATCACCGCAGCAGAGGAGCTTAGGCGTGGTGAGTGGAGCTAAAGCAGCTGCAAGAGTGCCCGTCCCGGTGGGACCCCTGCTTTCCCAGGCTGCGAAGGACTGAAGGGGAAGACTGCTCACCCCAGACCTGCTCGGTCTGACTTGTGAGAAATGCAGTGAAAGTGTAACTCTTGGACCACAGTGGGTCAAGTCACAGCAACTGCTTTTGTATGACTTCCACTAGGGGAAACAAGTCTTGCGTTGGCTTTGCTGTTCAGGGCAGTGTTGGCTTGCTTGCAGGGATGTGTGTTGTATCAGGGGGTGAGGTGGGTATCCAATCCTCAACCAGAAGTAACAGGACCAGCCCCATTAGGCACTGGCATGGCAGATCAAAGTACTTAAGTCACTCCAGTGCCTACAGGTACTTTTTTTTTTTTTAGACTAGGTCTTGATATGTTGCTCTGGGTAGTCCCGATCCCATGGACTCAAGCGCTTCCCAGCCTCAGCCTCCCAGGTAGCTGGGATTACAGGCGCCTGCCACTGTACCTGGCTGCTTTTTTGAGACCAGGTCTCGCTAATTTGCCCAGGGTAGTCTCAAACCCGCAAAATCAAGTGATCCCTGGCCTCTTGCCTCCCAGCACTTGGATTACAGGCACATGCCATCATGTCCGGCTTTTTACTTTTTAATGCATTCAATTTTCCATTAGTTATATTCCTGTTATGAGGGTCTTCCTTACTATTTCAGACAAGGAAAAATTTCATCCTTTAAAGAACATTCTAACTTAATTTCCTTTAAGTTGGTGGAAGCTGTCAGTCATGCCTGACTGATTTCTTATGAGAAAACATAAGGAATCATTCAACAATGCCAATCAGGCAGGCTCTCGGATCTACTTAAAACTCATGGCCCTCACGGAGTTCACTCGAGCCCTTTCTCATCAAGGGGGGGATGCACCCTGGCTGCCCCTCTCTTTCCTTTTGCTGGTTTGTCACAAGTCACCCCTCAGGTGATTGCAGGCTGAGCTGTTGCAACATCCACGTGGAGAGAGGAAAACCCTGTAACCAGACATCAGGGACCTCCAGAGTGGTTCATGTTCAAGGCAGTCTTTAGCGCTGCATGTGTGATGTTGCGGTCTATGACTGCGGGGTCATCTCGGGCCCAGAGAGTCCTGACCATCTTGAGGTCACAACGAAGTAGACTCGAACTGTTTCTGAAAATACACCTTTTCAGCGATCACATTTCCCTGGTAAAGGAAGTACTTTCCATTTTTAAATGAAGTTCTTCTGTATTGTAACCACAGTGCAAAAATAAACACACTGGGTTGGATGCATGGTGCTCATAAAATTTGGCATCTTGCCCACCCTCCCCATCCGACACATTTAACAGCTCATCGATTTTTTTAAAGGCTCCCTTCTCCCCCGGAGTTGAGAATTTCCCCACCGGTGGTCACCTCCATCTTTTGCACACAGCCTACCGGACCATCCTGTTTCCAGCAGGTCATTCACTTCCAGGGCCGAGGGACTTTGGTGATTTCTGACTTAGCATTCAATCATTCGATATTTCACTTGGTCAACACTGACATTTGGAGCTCCAGCAATTACAAAACCTTTTAAAAATAAACCTGTGCAGCTAAATGACCTTCGAGAAATTTTATGGGAACATTGCACAGTTGTCTTGGTGACATCAGCCTGGGGAAAACTCAGTTAACACATCTCTGTTCCTGCAAAACCTGAGTCACTACAAAGTGAGAGAAAAGGCAGACAGATTTACCGATGACTCGGAGTGAGGAAAGGCAAGTTCCAGACTGCTTGGTCTACTTCCCCACTTCCAGGCCCTAGACTTTCATCCCCAGAGACCGAAGGGCAGGGGCAAGGGAGAGAAGTGACCTGCTGGAGATGAGAATGCTGAGGGAGTTTTGGCCGTGACGCAGATACAGGCCTCCCTCTGTGCTGCCAACTGAGTCAGTATTCCTGGGGTGACCAGTGCACATTGGACCACAGCTACGTGCATGTGCTCTAGGCAGGTTTTGAGGATTCATCATTTTCTCTGTAGTGTGGGTCCCTGGACCAAGCTCCAGTGTGGTGTGTGCAGGCTTCCTGCTCTGGCAACCAGTTCGGTGGTGATGTCTTCTACCTCGACGTCAGATTTCACAGGTTAAGGGCTCAGTCTCGTAAGAGCACCCTCCATTCCAGATGTTGGCCGCAAGTCCTGGCTGTCACTTGAGCTTCTGATCAACGGGCTGTAGATCAGAGGGCCCCACTACCCCCTTCTGAGACTTCACGTTTCTGCTGAAAGCCCAGTTTTTATCTGTGCTTCTGACCAACCGGCTACAAATCAGAGGTTCCTGGACCTCCTTCTCTGTTCCATTAATTTGCTCAAATGCCTCACAGAAGCCATTTACTCACTGGGTCACCAGTTTACTCCAAAGGGTAATTAATGTGACTCAGCAACCAGAGGAAAGTGATTCATAGGGTGAAATACAGGGGAAAGGCATGGAGCTTCCAGACCCTCTTCAGCTGTGCCACCCACCCCCTCAAATCGCCAAGGGTTCCCCAAGCTAGAGGCTCTCAGAAGCCCCCTCCACTGCCTTAGTTTTCATGAAGTCTCTTTACGTAGGCATCGTTGATTGACTGACTGTTGACAGTTGATTCAACTTCCAACCCATCTCCCCTCCTGGGGTGAGGGAGTGGGGGCATCAGTTCAGCCTTCTACTCAGAATGGTCTCCGTGGCAACCAGCATCCATCCTCAGGTATTTTCCCAAAATTGGCTTTCATTAACAAAACAAGAGGGCTCACTGTGGGAAATCCCACAGCCAGGCTGGGAGCTGTGAGCCACCAACTCTGGATGAGACCAAAGAGGTGAGAGATTTTGGTCATTGGAATGAGCGAGTGTGCACGTCTTATGAATCACAACATCACATGTCCCTTAAAAGATTATATTGACTATAGTTTCTCATTAATAGGCTTCTGTACTACATGGAAGCCGAAGTACATGATTCTGTTGAGAAGGGCGATTTGGCTCTGGCTTAGTTCAGCCCCGGGTCTGGGGACCCTGGACAATCACTTGGAGGAGCAGGTGAGGCGGGGAAGCATTGTCGGTGTCCAGGTAGAAAAGGACAACCAGACACCTACTGGCCTCAGTGAGCTGACCATCACTGAGGGTCTCGGGCTAGGGAGAAGCTGCTGTGAATCACCTGGGCCTTTGTGGCTGCTCCATGGGCTGGAGAAGCTGAGGGCTGAGGTGGGTCACTATGCAGTCACTGGGTAATGAGTGGTGTGGATTATGATTCACCAGTCTTGAAAATTAGACTCAGGAGCCGGGCGTGGTGGTGCACACCTTTAATCCCAGCCTTGGGAGGCTGAGGCTAGGGATCACTTGAGTTCACGGATTTGGGACTACCCTGGGCAACATAGTGAGATCTAATTTCAAAAATTAAGACTCAGGAGGCCAGGTGTGGTGGTGCACGCCTGTTGTCCAAGAGGCATGAGGCTTGGGATCACTTGAGTTCACGGGTTCGAGACCTAGTCTTGAAAAAGCAGTCATGCGCTGTGGTGGATACCTGTAATCCCAGCTAACTGGGAGGCTGAGGCTGGGGATTGCCTGAGTCCGCAGTACCCTGAGCAACTTGAGTCTGCGGTACCCCGGGCAACATAGCAAGACCTAGTTTCAAATATATATATATATATATATATATATATATATATTAAATTAGACTCAGGAATAGGCCTTTCCTTCTCCCAAGAAGATTTTTTCCAACCAAAATTCACCAGGCCCATTTGCTCTGAGGCAGTTGTCAAGACAGTCCCTGGCTGGGCTGTGTCCTGAGGGGCACGTGACACTTTAGTTCCTCCACCCGGGCAGGGGAGCGGAACCTTGTCTATCCCTAGGGGTGTCCTGTGGCAACTTGTGGGGACAGCCTTGGCTGCTGTGTCTGAGCATGAGCTGTCAGCCGCCAGGCCTCCCCCAGATTATAATGCTGTTTTCCCATGGGAGGCTCTCCACGTAGTGCACGGCCCTGTCCTCTCCTTTGCTGTCACTGCAGCAGCAGCCAGCAGCCTCATCCACTGCTTTGTGCTGGGGTACAAAGGATTCCTCTTGTATCCCTCTGGGTTCTTCGAGACTGGCAAGCAAGCATCAGCCATATTGATAAGAAAAGGTCAAATGAAGTTTAAAGATAGCATCATCTATGCTTCCTGTGTTCCGGAAGAGACCCAGCTGATGAGTAAATCACTCAGAATGAGCTCATTCATGGCTTCCCACACCTTCTTAGATGGCTTAGCTAAGACGGGACTGGGGGTGGAAGACAAGGCCCATTAGGGAAGTCACCAGGGAGGCGCAGTAGACAAAAGACACGCCAGTTAACTTCTGCCTTCTCTACTGAAGAGAGATAGGAGATTAGGTCTTCCTGGTATATTTTACAGAAGCTGGCATATATCTTTTTCAAAATTCAAGAGCAACCTCCACTCAGCCTTCAGAGCACCCCTGATCATATCAACCTTTTGTCAAAAAGATGTGTTTTGGGGTGGCAGATCTACCCAGGCTCCATCTTCCCTCCAAGTCCTCCCCCTCTTCCCTCTTACCCACAGAGGATCACTGTCAGCAGGGCTCACTCACTCTAATACCTCTGTGCATTTACTTTTCTTTTTTTTTTTTTTTCTTTTTTTTGAGACTAGGTCTTCCTATGTCGCCTGGGGTAGTCCTGAACCTGCAAACTCAAGTGATCTCCAGCCTCCGCCTCCCAGGTAGCTGGTATTACAGGCAGGCGCCACCACACCCAGCTATTTTTTAGAGACTAGGTCTCGCTATGTTGCCGGGAGTAGTCTTGAACCTGTGGATTCAAGCGATCCCTGGCCTCTGCCTCCCAGCACTAGGATTACAGGTGCATGCCACCATGCCCGGCTTAGGTATTTAATTTTCTTTGACCTCTACAGCCGCCTGTCCCAAGTCAGGTGGAAAGTACCCACAAACTACAAGATTCGGGAGCAAACGGGACATGCATCAACGTTTGCGGGCTTGGTCCTAAATGCTGCAGCGAAATGAGTGAGAGCAAGGCAAGTTGCCAACTCTGCAAACAGATGCTGGGTGAACTGAATCCATCTGCAGATGGTAACACCGGAAGCAGCATTCCTACTCGGAACAAGCGGCTGCTGTGTTGGGGTTCTGAATGGTGAGCGGGCACCCAGCCCTGTTGATGTCAGAGTGCTGCCCAGCATGGAAGCCGGACAGGTGGTGGGCAGGGGTGTTTCCCGGGTACTTTCAGCAAGAGGCGCTATGCTGGAGACTTGCTGCTTGAACATGGCCTGTAGGGTCAGGCTTTCTGCCCTTCCAGGTGAACCTCTACGGCCAGCACCTGTGGTGTTGTGCCCGCACTGTGCTTGTCTATGCCCAGCCCAGTGGGTGTGCGCATGTGTGAGTGGGCCTTGGCGGGGAGGGTAAAGGGGCAGTGTCAACCTGGGAGGGGAGCATAGGATGGCGAACACAGGGAGAGCATGGAAAAGAGAGAATGTGAAGAAAATGCCAGAGAGAAAGCGGCCTGAAGAAGAACATAAAGATTCCTGGGAGGTCTCAGGGGCTTACCTGCCCCCAGCTCACCCCGATCCAGCCCTGCCAGGCTCTGCCTCCCTGTCTGGTGTGTCTGTGTAACTGCTAGAGCCAATAAAGAACCTCCACAAACTGGCCTGCCTGTGCACACAGTTGGCATGAGGAACAGGTCGGTTCTGTGCACAGTTCTTGAAGCCTCGTGGCCTGGGGTTCGGGATGGGATGAGACTAGTGGGTAGACCAGGTATTTTTCTACGTCCCGGGGACACACACACTGTGGCTGTATAAGCCTGTGACAGTTTGGCATCAGTACAATACAAAGAACTGGTGACTGAGGTGTTTCGTTTGGCCTTGTGGAGGGAACAAGATCTCAGTGCCAAGCTGACTGGGGTTTGAGTCAGTGATGGGCCGGGGCCGGCTGGTACTGGCCATTTCCAGCTCGTGTTGGCTTTCAATGGCTGATTATGCACAACTCTTGCCAACTCCAGGGTCAAGGACATCACCTGGTGGTCTGAACTTGGCTGAGGGGCAAGTATTTACACCATAAAAAAAGTGACAAATGCTTCAAATTAGGCTTCTTGTTGTTTTGAGTTGGATTTTCCAGCACAGCAGCGGTTTGCACAGATTTATATCACCTCCACAGACTACCTGGATGCTGGGGTCTGGGGCAAGTGGCCTGCACCAAAGTTGGGTTCCCTCCTCTTGGGCCAGAGTCACCACCACCTCACAAGACCGATGAGAGAACCTGGACCCTCCTGCCAGTTTGTCTCGGTTAATGCATCACCCCTCGTCACCTCCCCACCTGGAAATTTCAGTTGTTTAAAACTCCTTTCAGACCCATATCCGCTGAGTCAATAAGTCCCAAGAATCCCTTGGGATAAAGTCCCCAGGATAGCCCCTCTTTCCATCCCACTGGCTCCCCACAAAGCTGCATGTCTGGGGCAGGTCCTGCCATTTCCTGCTCCTCCAGCCCAGCCTCCTCTAAGCCATGGAAGCTTATTCCTAAAACAGACAAACCTAATCTGGACTTTCCTGCTTACACGACACACCCATTCACGCCCTCATCTTGTGGTCAGGCTGCCTGCTTTCCCAGCCTCATGGGAGCTTCGTAACCTCGGCTCCCCTCCCCATCCAAGAAAAAGGCACAGTCTCTCTGAAAACCCCACGCCTTGGCCCGAGTGACAGCCTGTGTCTGCAACACTCTCCCTCCCCCAGACCCTCATCCAAGCCAACCCAGGAGCCTAGGGCACAGTTCCATCAGGTCCAAGCCTCCTCTCCCCACTTCCAACTCCCTTTCCACTCCCTTTGTGAGTTCTAGGGGCTTCGTGTCTCCAGCTGATGGCTTCCTGACTGCGGCACCAAATCTCGTTTGCAGCCCCTAAGGCTGCGGCAGATGGTGGCATGCAAACCCTGTGAATTTCCCTTGGCTTCTATTCTGGACCCTTGGCTGGGTGAGTTACCAAATAAATAAAAAGACAAATGCAGTTGACCCTTTGACCCGAGACCCCAGTAAGGGCAGTGTTATTTGTTGGTAGAGCTTATGCATCGCCATTACATTGATCTGGAAGACACTCAAGTTAAGAATGACCTGAAGCTGGGAGATAGAAGGTTCCTTCCTTCTTTTACCTTGATACTGGGCTTAAGTGGGGCTTGGTTGATGCTATGCTAACTTAACTCCCATGCCTATTGTTCCAAGGTTGAGATGGGGAACCATAAACTTGACCAAGTTGGAACCTGGCTGAAAAGCCCATCATCAGGGCTCATGATGGGAGGGAGAGCAAGAAAAATGGGATAAAAGAGAAAGATGCAGAAACTGAGGTAGGAGAGAAAGAGAGGAAGAAAGGAGAGAGGAGAGGATTTTGAGATCAGCTTGGAGGAGTGAATGGGATTAGATTGGATTTTATGAGATTTGGATGGGACTGGATTAGGTTGCACTGGGACTGGAGTTTTTTTTGGTGGGGGGGAGATCTGAGATAGTGCTTTTGGGAGAAAGTTTGGGTTTTTCTTAGGACGGTCTGATAGAATTTTTTTGTGGGAGATGGTGGAGAATTTTTGAAAGAGAAAGAGCTTTGGGGGAAGCTCTGTTCAAGCTTTGTAGGAAGGAAATGGGAACTGGCTTTGAAGGAGATCTGAACTAGCTTTGAGAGGAGAGCTGATCAACCATGAGGCTTCTGACATCAGGAGCTGACACTTTTGCTTCAGAAAGAAAAGGACCCAGGAGCTGTTGAATATTTTGGGGTTCCCAGAATTCCAGTCTTAAAAGGTCAGGAGCTGGATTAAGGCAGAGAAGAGGCATTTATCACAGTGCTGAGTTTCCGTGATGACCCCGTGGGGGGAGAGAGACTGGAGTTGAACCTCATGTTGGTTGTGAAATTCACTCCATATTGGCTACAGTGACTGAGGGCAAGAAGATGAGGATGTAAACTGGAGGTTTCAGACTGAACTGTGCTAAGACAGAGATAAAACCCATGCAGCTCCCTGAGGAGCAGAAGTGGGCTTCTTTTCTGTTTGGGACACTTGTGAGGGTGTGGACTATTAGATTCTTTTAGTTTGTCTTCTATTTGTGAATAAATCCGTGTTTACCCTTGACATGAAAGTTTGATCTCTGGGCCACTACTTGCATGCGGGTGGAAGAACCCCATTGATTAAATTAAAAGGGGTGATCCCCTCACTTGGTAACACCTTGAACAACTCAAAGGTTAGGGGTGCAGACCTCTCCCCCCACACAGCTGAACATTTGAATATAACTTTTGACTCCTCCCGAAACTTGACCGCTAGCCTTAGCGCCAACACAAATATTTGATGAATGCACTTTTGATATGTTCTATATATTATATGCTATCTTCTTCTTCTTCTTTTTTTTTTTTTTTTTTTGAGACTAGGTCTCACTGTGTTGCCCAGGGAACTGTAGACTCTCGTTTGCCTGGGATAACCTGGATTCAAGCAATCCCCACCCTCAGCTTCCCAGGTAGCTGGGATTACAGATGTGCATCACCATGCCCAGCTATATTTTTTAAGACTAGGTCTCGCTATGTTGCTCCAGGTAGGTCTCAAACCTGGGGACTCAAACAATTCCCAGTCTCAGCCTCCTTACCTAGTCTGGGATTAAAGATACATGCCACCGCACCCAGCTACATGCTATTTTCTTAAACTAGAGGAAGGCAAATGTTATTAAGATGAGTCTAAGGAAGAGAAAATACATTTGTAGGATGGGCTGTATCATGGGTTCCATAAGTGCATGTCATCTGTTTATAAGAAAACCTGCCTGTAAGTGGCCCAAGCAGTTCAAACCTGTGGTACTCAGGGTCAGCATTATTTCTATACAGGCAACAGCCAGTTTTTAAGTGGAAACAGCCAAATGGCTCTCAGTGTAAGAGCAAGAAACTTCCTTCAGAGACACGGAATGCCTGGTCTCTTGACCATGAATTTACATTTATGTCACTTTATATGTCACTTCATAACTGAATCCCCATGGAGTCAGTATGCCTGACCTCAGTTTATAGGGGAGGTGTGTGAGCTGAAGAGCTTGGGTAGTATGCCCAGGGTCACAGAGCCAATAAAAGGCCACTCCAACATTCTCACCAGACACCGGAGCAGCCTTTTTCCTAAATCCATGTCTGGGAAAAAAACAAAACAAAATCTAAAAAACAAAATTAAGCTGGGTGTGGTGGTGCTCGCCTGTAATCCTAGCTACCTGGGAGGCTGAGTCTGGGGGTCACTTGAGTCCCTGGGTTCAAGGCAACCCTGGGCAACATAGCAAGACCTACTCTCAAAAAACAAACAAACAAACAAACAAACCCAAAAACAGCTGTCTGTCCCCTTTTCCAGGAGATTTAAGGACCTCAATTAAAGTGCTGGCAGATTATCAGGGGGTAGCACTTTGAGAGGGGTGTTCTCCCCTCAGTTGTTGGAGCATGACAGAACTCAGAGATACCTACCTTATCTTTTAAATTTTTGCTCTGCTTTTTATTTTGTTTTTGTAAATTTATTTATTTATTTATTTATTTATTTAGTCCCAAATGCAGACCCAAGTGATCCCTCGCCTCAGCTTCCCAGATAGCTGGGATTACAGGTGCCCACCACTGCACCTAGCTATTTTTTTAGAGACCAGGTCTCAGTATGTTGCCCAGGTAGTCTCGAACCCACAAACTCAAACGATCCCCAGTCTCAGCCTCCCAGGTAGCTGGGATTACAGACATGCGCCACCATGCCTGGTTTAATTTCATTATTTTTAACTTGATTTCACACACACACACATTTTACATCATTGTCTACCCAGAGGTTCTCGCACCACCTTATTACCTGTGAACCTGTCTTAAGCTCTTTTCCCATCCCTTTCCCCACCCCCATACCCCCCCCCCGCTCTGCTTTTTAAAAGATAATGTGGTTTTAACATGAAAAAAACTAGCATTTCAGTATAGGCAGTAAACACATTTAAAAAAATACAGTATTCAGAAGCCTTGTGTTTTAATATCGGACCAGCCCTTCCATAAGTAGCAGTGCTAGATGATGAACTAAACAGCAAAAATGAAATAACAAGAAAATATAACACAAAACACAAGCCCCAAGCACAGAATAAGCTACTTGAAAGTACTAGAAAGTGACCAGAAGCAGGCAGATTCCGGAAGACTGAGCCCTAGATGGGCACTGTCATGACAATGCACATATTTATCTACTTCTTTCCTGGACAGCACTAGCCGGAACCTGAGCACTGGGGAACTGGGACCCAGAAGTTGGCCCTAGATTTATGCTAAAATTAATATCCAGTTGAGGTATGACAGGCTGGGGTTCACTGCTGACAGAATAGCTGGAAGCAGAGAAGGGAAAATCCCAGGATCCCCAGGGGACAGGGAGGGAAGGAAAACCCCAAATCTGCATATCAGCTTTCTTCCTGTCTCAATGTACTCCTAAATTGTGTTTGCATAGGGGAAGTCCCAGGGAGCACAGTAGAAAGCAATAACTGGAAGACTGGAAAATCTACTCAGAGATCTCAGCGGTTCCATCCTAGGCGAGTCAGAGTTGGAACTAGACTCCCACTAAGAGAAACTCAAAAATACCTAAGGATTTTCCGATGAAATTCCAAGCAGGTGGCATATTGGGAGCAAAGACCATGCTTAAATTTATGTTGAGACCAATGGGAAAATCAAAACAGAGTTTTCCTAGTAAGTATAAACCTCTACAAAATTAAGGTGATCAGCCTGGAATTTAAGTTAGGGATTTGACAAAATTGCCACTCAACAAAAGAAGATAATAGGATTCAGATTTTGTGCAATGATCATGTCTGACTTCAGAATTTCTCCCAGTCAGAAAGTGCCTTGAGCAGAGTTTTACTTCATTCTGAACCCTAGTTGTTCCATATCCTCATAGTTCTAGCACTTCCCCGGGGGCTTTCTGTTGAGATCTGCGGGCTGGCTGGCTGCCACACCAGAATGGTAATGTTTATCATAGACATGTCAAGAAACAGGGAAGTGGGACTTAGAGTTAGTAGAAACCAGGCAATACGAATAGACCTGGAGATGAACTCAGGTGTTCAAATTAGCAAAGACTTTGAAACATGATTATAAAAAACGTACTTGAGGATTGACTACATGGGGACTCAACAGAAATAGAAAATAAAGAGGCTGTTTTGAAAAATAGAATATTTGAAATTAGGAGTTCACTGCCTAGATCTAACAAAGTATCAATAATTGCAAAAGATTCTTTTTTAAAGATGAAAGAAATTAGCAACCCTCTAGAAGATCACATAAAAAGAATAAAGGTCAAAACACAATTTACCAATAAATAGAAATGACAAAGAGGCTATCACTACTGCTTCTGCCCTTATTAAAAGAGTAATAAGAGAATATAGTGACTAACTTTATGTCAGTCTTTTTAATAATGCAAAAATGGACAGTTTTCATTAAAAACACAAGATGGACACATGGTGAAATAAGTAATCTGATAGCCTTACGTATGATAGGAAGTTTAATTTGAAATATAAAAAAGTCAACCCTAGAAAAAGCTCCAGGCCTACTTGACTTCACTGGAAATGATATAGAATTTATATATAAATTATATATTAATATATAATATCATAATAAATATTAATTATATATCAATAAATGTATAAATTATATATGAAGGAAGGAAGGAAGGACACCAATCTCGTAGAAACGCTTAGGACTTAGAGAGAAAGAAAACATTTTTCAGTTTCATTTTGAAGGCCAGACTAACCCCAATATACCAACACCCGAAAAAGTGATCTCAGGAAAAGACGAGACTCTTTCAGTGGGCCTGAGTCAGATGCAGTCAGTTGTAAATCTGGTGAGTGAGTGTGAGAGCACTGTGGCTTGATTTGGTCTGACCCCACATGCCTTCCTTCCCCCAGGAGGCCACCCTACCTCTGGACAAGAACCCAGGCGGCTCTCCCAGTCCCAGGCCTGGCTTGCAGAAGCTCTGGCACGGTCTTCCTCCTGGAGGGATGCTGCTCGCCTGCAAGTGGCGAGGGCCTGAGCGGAGCCACGAGGCTCCCAGGAGGGTTTCTCACTTCCCTCCTGCCAGGTGTCGGCCGGGACAGCACAGATGCCTTTGTCCCTGTGGTCACTCCAGGCTTGTATGCCCTTCTTGGCCAGGCCCCAGAGATGCCGGCTGGATTCCCCCAGCGGAAGGAGCTGCTCTCTGTGCGTCTGTGATGGTCCTGGGGGGTGGCTTCTGGCCAGGCTGGTACTGAGAGAGCAAGCTGGAAGGAGCCAGGCCCCCTACCCCTGAGAGGGGCCTGTGGACTGGGCCTTGGGAATAGCCTGAGGTCAAGCCCTTGGCCTGAGTCTGAGGTTCTGGCTCCTCCAGAGATGGGGTCCCTTCTCCCTTTCTCCCCTCCAATCCCTCGCAGCTGGAGCTGGCAGGCTGGTGGGCTCTCCAGCCTCCTTTCCCACCCTGCCTACATGACCTCGCCCCTGCTTCCTGCCACAGCCCTGCTCCAACCCCACCATGGCTCCCTGTTCAGCCAAGTGGCGCTTCTCTCTGCGCTGGCCTCTGCTTTGCCCTGGCCCCTCCTCGGGCTCCTCACAGATGCAGGTGCAGCCAGCAGTGGAGTCACAGGCTGGGAGCTGCCGCTCCATCCACAGGCGTTTTTCTAAACTGTGATGAAACACACGTGACATACACACGCACGTAAACTTACCAGGTTAATCACTTTCAAACGCACAGTTGAATGGCATTAAGACTTATGATGACACCCACATTCCCCCCCTCCCCCAGTCTACATGTTGATGCCCCAGCCTCTATCTCCAGGACGCGAGGAGATGGCTTTCAGGTGACACAGCTTCCTGTCTGCCCAGCTCCATTCTGCCCAGTGCTAAACATCTGCTCTCTGTGCCTTGTAGAAGAGTACATATAATAGATCCATGTTCTTTTCTTTTCTTTCTTTCTTTCTTTCTTTCTTTCTTTCTTTCTTTCTTTCTTTCTTTCTTTCTTTCTTTCTTTCTTTCTTTCTTTCTTTCTTTCTTTCTTTCTTTCTTTCTTTCTTTCTTTCTTTCTTTCTTTCTTTCTTTCTTTCTTTCTTTCTTTCTTTCTTTCTTTTTTTGAGACTAGGTCTCACTATGTTGCCTGGAGTACCGCAAACTCAAGCGATCCCCAGCTTCAGCCTCCCAGGTAGTTGGGATTACAGGTGCCCGCCACGGTGCCCGGCTGCTTTTTTCGAGAACCAGGTCTCACTATGTTGCCCGGGTAGTCTCGAACCTGTGAACTCAAGCAATCACAAGCCTCTTGCCTCCCAGTGCTTGGACAACAGGCGCATGCCACCATGCCCGGCTTTAGATCCCATTTTCTTTGAGAGAAAATGATCCTCTGGTGGCCTGTGTGGGCTCCAGGTGTCCACACCTTGGGGCAGCCTTGGGCAGAGGCTCAGCCCGGCAGAGGCAGGGTCCCTGTGGACTCACAGAAGGAGGGTGTGAAAGGTGAGTAATTGTGGAAACTATGACCTGGTATCTCTCTGCTGGGGCTTGAGTGTGTAGCTCTTTCTTTGCAGCTGTGCCCTCCCCTAGAAGGTTCCCCGCCCCCAGCCCAGGAAGGGGAAGCCACCCCCCAGTGGTGGAAATGGCTGGGCCATGGGGAAAACGCTGGCCTTCATGACTCAACCCAGAGTGGGCAGTGCTGCTTGAATGACTCTTCTGTGGAACAGCATGGGGGCCGGCCCCTGGGGTGGGGGTCTGACCTGGGAGTGGGGGCCACACTGAGAGAAGGGAAGAGGCTGGGCGATGGGGTGCTACTCAGCAGTGACACCAGTGCCTGAGTAACTCTGGGGGCTGGGGGTGCCTGGAGGTCTCCACTGTGCCTGGTGATGACCTTGGAGACTGCCTCCAGGTACCAGTTGCTCAAAGACAACTTGGTTTTGGTTTCGAAATCTCTGAACCATAAAGGAAAGGTCCTCGCACTCAGGTTCGCAGAGCAAGTGCCCGCGGCTACCCGTGAATGTCCACTGATCACAAGGCGCCATCATCGGGTTGGCTGTTGCTGCGGGCAACTTGCCTTTTGTGCTCCTGCTGCTGCCCGGGGTGGGGGGTGGGGGTGTGGGGGTGTGGGGGTGGGGGGGTGCGCGTGTCCCGTCGCCCCTGCAGGCCCGGTAGAATCTGTTCTGTGGGACTCTCTCCAGGCGCCTGGAAAGCTGCCGGTGAGGGATGGTCTGTGCTGTGAGATCGGTTATAACAACCAACAGCAACAGCAACCAGGATGAGAACCGACCCACTGAGATGATGGTAACCGTGAACACTTGAACATTATAGAAATAAACATTAATAATGCTCATGGTAATGATCGCTAACTCATTGCGTCAGGCACTTTATTGCTATCATCTCATTAATCGCTGACAGAAAGATCCCCCTATGGTGACCTATACAGATGCATGTGGTCTGTACCCACACCCATACCCACACCCCCTACTAGCCCTGTTCACCATCCTGAAAAGTGTGCCCAGCTCTACCCCCAACCCTGAATTTGTTGGTGGATTCCAAATAGAGTTGATGCCAGCTCCATTTCTTGCAGTTAGCATGCATGCTAATTAAATGTGTTGCAAGTCATTGAGGTATGAGGAAAAAAGAATGAATTGCTGTTTCTGTGGTATGTGAATTGAACGCTTTGGCAACACTAGATAAAGATGTCATTTCGCAAAAATCGCTGTTAAATTGCATGCGGACAAGACAGCTGTAAAAGATCAGGCGAGCCCAGATGAGGGGCCTCTGCCTCCCGTTCCTTGCTTTGCATGGCTCCTCATGTTAAAGAAAATCAGGCTGGGATTGTAGATGCACTTTATGGATACGATTTATGCCAAAAAAAAAAGTCAAGACGGAATCTCACCAGCAGCTGATGCTCACAGAAAACCTTGAATCAGCATCAAGTGTGTTAATAAATGTGTTTTCAAGCCTGGGCATGGTGGCGCATGCCTGTAAGCGGCAGCCTAGGAAGCCCCAGCTGGGGCCAGGTATTGTGGTTCGAGTCCCATCGGAGGCACATAGCGAGACCTTGTTCCAAAAAAATTATAGCTAGGCGTGGTGGCACTCCTGTAATCCCAGCTACCTGGGAAGCTGAGGCTGGGGACTGCTTGAGTCTGTGGTACCCCGGGCAATGTGAGCCTGTGGTTCCCCAGGAAAAAATAGTGAGATCTAGTCTCAAAGAAAAAAAAGTGTCTCAGTTAACCATTTCAAATGGTTAAAGTGGTTTTATCACCCCCCAATTTCACAGTCCTTGTCAGCTAACCTACAGGGTGTGGGGAGGGCTGTGGTCTCCGCTGTAGGCACGCAGGCACTGAGGAGGCCACCATCTTGGCTGTCTGTAGGGTAAATGAGTTGGTCAGGATTTTTTTGCTATTAGCCTTTATGACTGTGACATCGCACCTTCCCCATGAGTGTATATGCCTGGCCCAATGGATGTGTACATGTGTGAGTAGGTATACCTGGGCCTTGGAGGGAGGGGATAAAAGGGTGACATCACCCTGGGAGAAAAGGAACCAATGTGAAAAGAACAGGAGATAATGCAAGAGAGAGAGAGAGACACAGTCCAGAGGGAGAGCATGAAGATGCCTGGGGGTTGGGGGGCTCAGCTGCCTCCTGGTACCCCTGCCTCTGCTGCCTAGCCTGTGTGCCTGGTCCTCTGAGAGCGTTAAAAACTAAAACCACCGAGGCCTCTAACATTCTTCTTTACTTGCTAGAACTGGTGATGAACCTGCTCAGATTGGGATGGTTGCAAAATGCTGTCTTTTTAGGACAATCTTAAGGTGTCCCCTGGTCCAGCTCTCACCTCCATGTCAGCAGCAGTGTCTTTCCTTCAGCCCCAGGACCCACTGCCCCGCCAGGTGTCTAGTATTGTTCGACAGTAGTTCACCTGCAGGCCAGGTCACAGGAGCCCCCTGAGGTCCCCAGAAGGCCTCCACTCCCCTTTTCCACAAGGTACTCACTTGGCCTGGTGAGCAGGTGTTCAGACCTTTCTGTTCCTTGCCTTGCACCTCTTTTGAGAACGTGTGAGGTAGGAAAGGGAAATGGTGTTTAGGGCACCAAGAAGTGTTAGAGGAGAAAAGTTCACAGAAGACACTGAGATTAAAACCCAGCATTTAGATGAAGAGATTAATAAATAGGGTCAGTGTGCAGAGTGGAATACTGCTCAGTCTTGAAAAAGGCCGTTCTGACACATGCTACTGGGTGACCCAGAGGAATTGGGCTGAGTGATAGAGGCCAGTCCCAGAAGGACAAAGATTGTATGGTCCCACTTCTGAGAGGCACCTCGAGTCCTCATATATTAGGCAGGAGAAGGATGGTGTCAGCCTCTAGAGCTCATGTTCAATGGGAACTGGGTTTCCATTTGGGAAGATGAAAAAGCTCTGGAGGTGCTGATGGTTGTACAGCAATGGGATGGACTTGATGCCCTTAGCCCACACACTTAAAAATGGCTAAGAAGGCTCGATTTTTAAAAATGGTTAAATTGTGTGTTACGTATATTTGACACATAAGTACCTGTGCTCAGGAACATGCTTTTTGAGTCACAGTCTATTGATAAAGATGTGAGAGCCTAGAGAGGTCTAGGGGCCACTCCTTGGGGCCTGGTGAGTGTCCTATAGACAGTGCCCTCCCTTTTATGCCAATCTGGACTAGCCCTTTGGGTTCTTCTGATGGCAAGATGCCCTTCAGCAATACTATTCATGTGAAAAATAGAGACTTATTAATCATAAGATCCGAAAATTACACCACACGCTTGGGCCATGGTAATGGGGTCAGTAGTGGGGAGGAGGAGGAGGAGGAGGAAGAGGA